>KV011790.1:54565-100651 GCA_001598015.1 Dorcoceras hygrometricum
AACTACCTTTTAGGGGTCATGGTTGGCTGATATTATTTGGGTCCATGATCGCTTGATTGGGCTCCGTGTACCCACTAAAGAAACCTGTTTTCTCGATTTCATTAGAGGGTGGTGAAATCGTTAAAATAGTGGGAGGGTAATTCATAAAACTAAATGACCATGTTTTATGTCTTAGCGTTTATTTTTATATAGTCAGTAATGCATGTCTGTTTTCTTTTCAGTATAACTGCTATAAAAATGGTTTCGATGAAAAATCCACTTGCTGCTATACTGGATAGCAACAGGTTCACTGGTCTTAACTACCAAGACTGGCTCCGCAACCTCAATCTTGTATTGGCCTCGGAGAAACTTCTCTATGCGATAGAGAAGACTGCTCTGAAGTTTGCCCCCGCCGATATCAGTCCTGAGGAGCTGACTACGCTTAAACAATGGTGGGACGACGAGCTTAAGACTCGATGCTATGTGATGGCATCGGTGTCCAACGAAATGCAACGGCGTTTTGAGAAGACGAAGTATGCTGCTGACATACTTCATCATCTCAAAGAGCTGTACGGGGAGAACTCTCGACATGAGAGGTTCACTGCTGTCAAGGAGCTTATGATGAGTCGCATGCGCGATGGGACTTCGGTCCGCTTCCCGATGTGGGACAGCTGCACGATTCCCAATAAATGGGCTTTAATTGCTTTATTGATTTCTCATTCACCTAAAATCGTTTTTGAGCAAATTAATATTCCAAAAATATCTACTCGAAATGTAGATTCAAGTTTTCAAGTCAATTTCGACTTTCATCTGACGGTTATAACTCGATTAATTAATTGGGCCTTGCCCATTTTCCAACACAAATTTCATATATTCAAATTTATATAATATATTAAAAAAATAGATAAAATCAAATCCTGACAAATAAATTTTCGTAACTTATTCACACAAAATTCATTTGTGAATAAGTCAGAAGTGACATTTGTAGACAACTGAATTTATTATCTATAAAATCATGACAAATACAAAAATAATATAAAAAATATTATTATAAATATTACTATTATTAGTTTACATATATAAATGAAAAATCAATTCAAAATATATTTTTTAAATATAATTATGATTAAATGAAACGAGTCGTGGTTTTGCTTCGGCCCTTTGGACAATCAACAATTTAAACTAAAATGTGGAAATTCTCGTTGCACTACATAGGAAATGGGGAAAGGGGTCGAACAAAACTTTTCACAAAGTTCACACAGTAATGTAGATATTCCGAAACCCTAGACCCCAAATTATCGCCGTTTGCGAATGTGGGATCCCGACTACTTGGATTATGTATTGAACTACCATGCAGAGCGAGAGATTGAATTGCCACCCTCATATTTCGAAGACGTGGACATATGGGACCGATCGTTGCTAGAAGAAGAAGAAGAAGAGGTTGAAGGCGTGGAAGACGAGGAGGATGATAGCGAACCGGAGGAATCCGACGGAGGTGTTGACGTGGAAGACGGCTATGGTTCCGTCACGGCTGAGTCGTTTCATGAAGCAGTGAATTTTAACGGTCAGGGTTATGAGAATGCTGTTGAGGTGATGAGGGTGGGTGAGCGTGAAAGCAGTGGCCACAGAAGGAGTAATACCGACAGTAAGGAGGGTGAATTTTATGGCCAAGAAAGCAACAAAGAAGTGTTGGATAGGGGTGAGATGGAGGGATTGCACTGTCCCATTTGCTTTGAGCCTTGGTCTTCAGGGGGAGACCATCATGTTAGGTGTGTGTTTTATTCATTCGTGTCTTCTTCTTATTATTACGAATGTAATGGTTTTCTTTCCCTTGCATTTTTATGTTATGTTTGATCAATTCAATTGTGTTGGCCCTCATTTTCTTAATTTTCTGTCCAACATTAGTTGTTTGCCATGTGGGCATGTATACGGGTTGTCTTGTATCAAGAAGTGGTTGCTTCGTCGAGGCTCAAGTAAGGTATTTTTTACACTACTTTGCGTTACATGTTTTACTCGAGAAATTGTTTGGGATTTTACAAGGTTAAATCATGTTTTAATCGTGTTATTTTTCTTGAATTTTTCAATACTGCAGTGTCCTCAATGTAAAAAGAAATGCGGTATAAAGGACATACGGCTACTTTATGCATCTCAAATTGTTGCTATTGATGGAGAGCTACAAAAGGTGGTTCTCTAGGCTTGCTGCTAAGAAACTATCATGATTTGGAGTCTTAGATAGTTAAATCTGTTTTTTGTTTGGTTTGTTTTAATTATGCAGAAAGTTGAGTCACTTGAGGTTAAATGTACTTCTATGGAGAAAAAGGTGAGGGGAAATGTAAATAATTTTATCTTTTTTTTGTGCTCCTGGTATTCCTGGTTTATGGTTTATTATCACTTGACTGTTTCAAGCGTGAAAAAGGAAAATACAGATGTGGACTTAGCTTGGCAGTTGAAAAGAGGAGTTACTAAGATGAAATACTGCTAGGAAAGTTTAGTATTTGTTGTCATCACTAAGTGTTACTGCTTCTTATGACATCTCTTGCAGAATTCTGACTTGTTAGAGAAGGAAATTGAATGGAAGAAGAGAGAAGCCGAATTGTGCAATCAAGTGAAGCAACTCAAAAAGGTACCTATTTGCATGAGATAGCAGATTTTTTAGTCTTACCTGTTTCTTCTGTTACCTGAATGATGTATATCTGTGTAACTTAGAAGCTATTTATAAGGATAGACGATTTTATATAATGTGTTAAGGTTATATTCTATGGAGTATATGACATACAAAGGAAAAGTGGGGTCCATGATTTTGATAGAAAAAAACAGGTCATGGATGGTTCTTGCTTGATTTCGTCTGAGTTCCGATCTAGTGTATCATGTGATCTAATGAATTAGCTTTACTTCAATTTTGTCTATGCATTATAAGATTGTTTTAATTTTTTTGAATTTGGATTTGATTTGAGTTTACTCTCGCACACTTATTTTCATTATGTTTTACATATACCTTGATTGTTTATATGGATCAAAGTTCATTCACATGAAAAGGCATGTCTACTAGAGGGTCAACAGCTTCGTGCCTTGACATCTAACATATTTTTGTCGCTATGTTTCTATTTATGTGTCTCGTTGAACCATTTGGCTTTCACTGCTTAATCTTAGTTCCCCGAATATTATGACTGACTCTATTGCTTAATCTCAAAATTGCTCTTGGAGAGGACTCACGACTTAGAGAATTTACTTACGAAAGTGGAGAACAGGGCATCTGGATCATCAGGGTTCGGCTGGAACTTTGTAGGAGAATCTCCTACTGGTAATCTTGCATCATCTAATTTGATAATTTATGCAATTTGTCTTTGTTTAGATTTAGATTTTAGATTTTTTATTGCTGAGGGCAATTCCATTCTACTTTCCCTTCAGGAGTTGATGTCAGGCCTAACTTTCCCATGCAAGGATGTTCAAGTAAATTTATAATGGAGGTTTGAGCTCATCGAAATTCTTTTTTTTTTTTTTTGAAGAGTCATCGAGAACATTTTTTTTCAATATTAAACTGTATGTTGAAGGACTTTGTTACTGGAGTAGTTATTGGTACCAGGTAAACATTTGTATTTAAAATGATGATTTTGCCTTAGGAAGGTTTTCATATTACCCTATTTTTTGTTTTCTTCAACTCCATTTCTCCTGTTCTAGGATCGTTTTTAACTTCTGCTAATATCTGTTTTATTGAATTTACCTCAACAATACAATTGCTTTTTTCCATCCATAACTTGGAATTTTCCTGCTCAAAGTAAACTATTGGAAATATTTTTCGATTTGTAGGAATTATATATTGTGAAAATGACAATATATGTTATATTGATGAGTTGAGGTTAATTTTTCCAATTCATTTTTCTCAATAATTTCTCCATTATTTAAAGAGATGATTATATTTAATATCTGAAAAGAATAAGAATTTTATTCCTTCTGGCATCAATTCATAATAGGCTTTATGCCATATGTATATTATCCATTTCTTTTGTTTAGCATTAATTTTTGACAAAATTCACTCCATGAACTCCTAATACATTTGGTTTTTTCTTTTACTGCTGCATGGTAGTCATTCCATGCATATTTAAATTGCAATTTACAATTTAAAATATGTTGTTCTTCATCCATTTTTATTAACTGTTATTCTGGATCTATTTCTGCTCATCATGGTGGTAATTAACCCTCCACAAGTGCAGATCGCGAACCTCATACATATCGACATATCTATGATGTTGATTGGGAGTGTTGGAAGTTATTGTTGTTCTGCAATAATAATTTTTTATATTACTAAAATTATGAAATTTTATTTGTTATAATTTGGTTATATTGATGTATCTACCATTCTACATGTCTAGATTCTTTTTCTCCTTTACAAGGTATCATGATGACTGTACTATTAAAGTAAGAGATAAATAGGTTCACATTTTTTTGTGCGTATGCCCGTGAATGTAGGTATTTTTGGTCTAACACAATCATATTTTCTTTCTTTTTTTGTGTCGGATCCTTTATTATTATTTAGCATTTAACAATTTTGCTATTAGGTTCCTAACTAATGTTTATATTTTTGCAGAAAGACCGTCAAGTAGTTGGTGCTCGATTCTTTGACATCGATCCTTTGAGTAAAGTTTATGTAATTGCTCGCAGGCTGTCAGGATTGGGAGGAATGCATTTGTTGACGAAAGTAAAGTTTTATTTCTTGTGGAAAATAAATATATTTTGGCAATTTATAAGTAGATTTTGGTAGTTACCCCAATATGTTCATTCTATATGATGCACTGGGTATGTTGAGATAAAGAATGGACTAAATTATAAGTTGCTTCTCAACTTTCAGATGAGCTTATTATGTAATTATGACCTGGAGGATATCCAGCTCCCTGAGGGCACAAAAGCTGTCAAGGACTTGCAGGTCTCTCCTCATTCTGGACTTGTGCTTTTAGCTTCCTTGGGGAAGAAACTATCCATTCTTAGGTAGAGGTCCCTCCATCATCTTTTAACCCGGTAGACAGTTATTGTACAATCCGCAGTTTCTTCTCTGAAGGATATTTTTGATCTATTTTGGTTTGTATTTTCAGCACAGAGAGCAATAATACCATTCTCACTTATAATTTACCGGTAATAATATGAACGATTTTGCTTCTTGTTACTTTTCAATTTATTAATAAATTGGTAATTTTTCTGTTATAGAATTTCGTTAGTTGAAATGTCGATTGTGATCCTCAGGAAGCTGCCTGGTCTTGTTCATGGGATGTCTGCAGTCAACATTACGTCTATGCAGGCTTACAGGTTCTTAGATCTTTCTTGTGTCTGTATCTGCAGTCCTGCTATTTTGCATCAATCCAATTTTATTTTATTTTTATATGTAACAGAATGGTACTGTGTTGCAATTTGACATGCGTCACACCTTGAGACATGTGGAATCCTTGACCGGATTTACTGGAAACCCAGTTCACACAGTTCGGTCTCTTTCACCTGATCCAAGTCTCAGTTCAGGTGTTAGAAGCGTTCTCAGTGCATCTTCACTTGGCTTGTGTCATTGGAACTTTGGCTCACATGAAGACAGGTGTCTTTTTATGTAAATTTTTAGGGTGCTAATCGCTGCATTTCTCCTGTTGAACATCTGAAGTCCTTATGGAATTCTATGGTAGAAGATGCTATTGATTACTGATAACAGATCAATTTCTTGATGCACTTAAGCTGTGGTTCTTGGAGAAGTATTTCATTAATTGATGTTATGTTTTAAAGTGTTTGATCCTTACTACGGAAGGATTTGCTTGTCATTTAATTTCAACAGTATTTGTATAGATTCACATAATTTGTTCTTTTATTTCAGATGCCATCTATTACATACGAGATAAAGTTATTACACAGGAATGCCCTAATAAATTGAGTTCAATCACTGCTAATATTAACTTTATTTCTATAGGTATTTAATTCCTGAATCCAACGAGCATGGAGTTTGTATATCTCTTGCTTATTGTTCTGCTTCAGATGATGTTGTCGCATCATTTCGTCCCAAGGTTGAGGTATCCGGTGACCTCGACATCTCTCAACCAGTTCTTACTGCATCTTCTTCTTTTGCCAACGGACAAGGAGTACGGGGAAGTCATGTCTATTTCAAGAGAACAGGTTCGACATATCGAAAACTAGGGGAAACTTGTGCCAATGTGAGTGGCATTCGGCTGCCTAAATCTGCAATCATAGATGCAGTGTCTGAGAACCCCATGTTTGCTTCTGGTGATGAAGAGACATGTGAACTTGTGCTGCAAAATTTACCATCCTTTACTGCTGTCGAACATCTTAAGACTAAAAAACAGCCCATTCGTGATATCAGGTTCACCCAAGCCTTGTGTTCGGGCCTGCTTAGTTGTTTGAGTGATGATTCATTGCAGATATTCACTTCTACACCATCCTAGGGGCGGGCCTATGGACGAACTGTTGCTGATTTTTCTGTTCATGCCTGTAAGATTACCGTGTATGTAAATAGTAGCTGGGTCATTTATTTGTTGGCTCTGATTAGTTTAGATTCCTTTTCCGGATTTCACAATCTGTTAGCATGTACCAGTACTTCCCAGTTCCAGGTTGAGGCGGAACTCCTTTATTGTGTCAGTTAAAACAAATTTAAAAATGCTTTAATAACAATAAAATCCGACATTTATTTAAAATTATCTTGTAACATTAATTGTCGTGTTTATGCAAACGTTTCAATGTCTTCCTACGACAGAGAATTTTCATAGTTTGTTCTATCCATATACAAGACCTTGAATTCTTGATTCTTTAAATGATTAAATTCAAATGGATTTTAATTTACCTTTTAAGTATAATTTTGATTGTTACTGTCACATCAATAGTAATTGTGGTTTGATATCAGATGATATCTATTTTGGTTCCATTTCCATCGATTATGATCTAAATGCGTATTTAAATTTTATACATTTCGGTTGCCTTCTTAAGTCTGAAAAATATTCCACTGAAGTTTTCCGCCACTTAAATTGATCCTACTTCAATATTCCGTTTAGCTTGGTTGGTGGGATTCTTAAACTAGATAAGTTTATGATTACTAGTTCATAAGTAAGTCAGCATGGTACATGAAATATGAGGCATTATTGATTTGCATTTAATCTATATAAATGTGCTGATACTGCATGCTCGATGTCGTGTGGTTGGGTTCAATATCTTTAGGTTCAATATCAATCTAATCAATCAACTCAAATTACAGTGTTATCTTTTTTATATTTCATTGAAAAATATAGAACCATATTTTATTTCATATTACTCCAAAGTTAGTAGTTTCAACCAAACACATTATAGTACATCATTTCCTACAATTCTATGTCCTACTCAAATAATTAATTTTGATACCAGGGTAAAAAAACCTACTCGGGACCCGAGGAAAGAGCTGCTCTTAAATGTCATCTCTACTCTGGTCGGGAACATGTCATCTCTACTCTGGTCGGGAACCTGTGATCTCTACTCTGGTCGAGAACCTGTCAACTCTGCAACTTGGCCCTCTTGTATAACTCATTATTAGTGCACTGACAAAGCTGCAAGACCCATCCCTGCGTACAGGTGGTAGGGTAGCGTACACGCAAGATCTGCTCTGCCCATCCCTGCTCATGATTATTCAGGTAGTACAACACGCAACCCATTTGCTCGCCTATAAATACCAGGTATTCTCTCATTTTCTAGGGACATTCAGCAGACTCATTCTCTGCACTATATATCTTCTTGATCACCCGACTGACTTAAGCATCGGAGGGCCTTCGTCGGGATGACTCCCGATGCCCTTTGATCAGTGCCTGTGGTTGCAGGTCATTGCAGAATGTATAGTCTCCTCATCCTGCTCGGGCAAGTCTCCTCATCCTGCTCGGGCAAGTCTCCTCATCCTGCTCGGGCAAGTCTCCTCATCCTGCTCGGGCAAGTCTCCTCATCCTGCTCGGGCAAGTCTCCTCATCCTGCTCGGGCAAGTCTCCTCATCCTGCTCGGGCAAGTCTCCTCATCCTGCTCGGGCAAGTCTCCTCATCCTGCTCGGGCAAGTCTCCTCATCCTGCTCGGGCAAGTCTCCTCATCCTGCTCGGGCAAGTCTCCTCATCCTGCTCGGGCAAGTCTCCTCATCCTGCTCGGGCAAGTCTCCTCATCCTGCTCGGGCAAGTCTCCTCATCCTGCTCGGGCAAGTCTCCTCATCCTGCTCGGGCAAGTCTCCTCATCCTGCTCGGGCAAGTCTCCTCATCCTGCTCGGGCAAGTCTCCTCATCCTGCTCGGGCAAGTCTCCTCATCCTGCTCGGGCAAGTCTCCTCATCCTGCTCGGGCAAGTCTCCTCATCCTGCTCGGGCAAGTCTCCTCATCCTGCTCGGGCAAGTCTCCTCATCCTGCTCGGGCAAGTCTCCTCATCCTGCTCGGGCAAGTCTCCTCATCCTGCTGGGACAAGTCTCCTCATCCTGCTGGGACAAGTCTCCTCATCCTGCTTAGGACAAACCTCCTCTTCCCCCGAGGTCAAACCTTCTCATCCTCCTAGGACAAACCTCCTCTTCCCCCGAGGTCAAACCTTCTCATCCTCCTAGGACAAACCTCCTCTTCCCCCGAGGTCAAACCTTCTCATCCTCCTAGGACAAACCTCCTCTTCCCCCGAGGTCAAACCTTCTCATCCTCCTAGGACAAACCTCCTCTTCCCCCGAGGACAAACCTTCTCATCCTCCTAGGACAAACCTCCTCTTCCCCCGAGGACAAAGCTTCTCATCCTCCTAGGACAAACCTCCTCTTCCCCCGAGGACAAAGCTTCTCATCCTCCTAGGACAAACCTCCTCTTCCCCCGAGGACAAAGCTTCTCATCCTCCTAGGACAAACCTCCTCTTCCCCCGAGGACAAAGCTTCTCATCCTCCTAGGACAAACCTCCTCTTCCCCCGAGGACAAAGCTTCTCATCCTCCTAGGACAAACCTCCTCTTCCCCCGAGGACAAAGCTTCTCATCCTCCTAGGACAAACCTCCTCTTCCCCCGAGGACAAAGCTTCTCATCCTCCTAGGACAAACCTCCTCTTCCCCCGAGGACAAAGCTTCTCATCCTCCTAGGACAAACCTCCTCTTCCCCCGAGGACAAAGCTTCTCATCCTCCTAGGACAAACCTCCTCTTCCCCCGAGGACAAAGCTTCTCATCCTCCTAGGACAAACCTCCTCTTCCCCCGAGGACAAAGCTTCTCATCCTCCTAGGACAAACCTCCTCTTCCCCCGAGGACAAAGCTTCTCATCCTCCTAGGACAAACCTCCTCTTCCCCCGAGGACAAAGCTTCTCATCCTCCTAGGACAAACCTCCTCTTCCCCCGAGGACAAAGCTTCTCATCCTCCTAGGACAAACCTCCTCTTCCCCCGAGGACAAAGCTTCTCATCCTCCTAGGACAAACCTCCTCTTCCCCCGAGGACAAAGCTTCTCATCCTCCTAGGACAAACCTCCTCTTCCCCCGAGGACAAAGCTTCTCATCCTCCTAGGACAAACCTCCTCTTCCCCCGAGGACAAAGCTTCTCATCCTCCTAGGACAAACCTCCTCTTCCCCCGAGGACAAAGCTTCTCATCCTCCTAGGACAAACCTCCTCTTCCCCCGAGGACAAAGCTTCTCATCCTCCTAGGACAAACCTCCTCTTCCCCCGAGGACAAAGCTTCTCATCCTCCTAGGACAAACCTCCTCTTCCCCCGAGGACAAACCTTCTCATCCTCCTAGGACAAGCCTCCAGACCTCCAGATCTTCTCGGGTTGCGATGTGTAAATCTCTGGTCGAGAACCGATGACGATTTTGAGATCGCATCAAATTTGAATAATAATAAATAACGGTATCCATTTAGATTCCATGGAAAATGGCACTACAGACGAGACACTGGGAATATATGTGGTGTTCCTAATCGGACGAAATCCTTCCAACGGTTTATCCCAAGGGAAGAACTATGATCTCTGTACTTTGAGACCCGTCCAAAAATTCCATATGTAAACCCTTCGAGCATAAAATCACTCCCGAATTCACATCGTTTTTTTGATAATTCTCTCTCGACTTTATTAATTTTTAGAAGTTGATCCATCGAGTTGCCGAGTTCCCATTTCTTGTGACGAGAAAGAGAGTCAGTTGAAAAACCTTGTAAAGGTAACAGCATCTTTCATGATTTTATAAAAAAACTTTTCTTTAAATTAGCACTGTTGCTAATTGGCTGTCACTGAAATTATGGTTTCCCTATTTTTTTTTCTGCCTCAAAAGGGGGTGTGGATTTCATTTTGACTGCGTATCACAGTTCTCAGTGCGTGTATGTGTGCTTTTTTTGAGACGGTTACGTTGTTGAAGTCTTCAGTTGCAAATTTGTAACTCCGTATTCTTCATTCGACATAAAGTTTGAGTCTTTGATTGAACGTGTTTATTTTCATTAAAAAATCACAGGTACCCATTCATTTTTACCTCGAAAGGTAGGTGAATTTATAGGTAACGTTTTTCATGAATTCCCGATAAGCTTATGTTCTTCTTCGCGTTCTTCACATTTATCATCTTGAATTTAATTCGCCCACGATTTGAATATTCAGCACGTCTAATTGTCGGCGTGTTTTCTTTTTCTAGTTTCTTGACTTTAAGCGGCTGAGCTAAAGAATAGTTTTGCTTGGCTTTTCTTTTTGACAGTCGAAAATGGAGATCGTTGAAGCAATGAGAGAAATTGATGACAGAAGGTTGAAGACAAAGTACAGCAACGCCATCTATGTTATCCAAAGAGCCCTTGCTCTCTACTCGTAAACCCCATTTCTTTTTATTTTAATTTGGAATCTGTAATGAATTTTCTTGTGTATACTGTTTCTTTCTGTGAAGGAACTTTTTTTTTCGGCGTATGGATGACTGACCTTCAAGTTTTATACTTTGAATCTGGTTTTCTGTATCAGTCTTTTGGTAGGTTTTACTGTTAGACAATGGTAGTGATTTGATGGTGGTTGTGTCAAAATGGTTTGTGAGATTGATACGCTTCCATCAATGATCTGGCGTTTACATCTGGTTTTGTTGATCAGAATTTTCATTATTTTTTAATTTTACTTAAAAGAAAGAAAAAAAACTGAAGAAATCGGATATTTTGTGTTTGAGGGCCTATCATGTTTGGGATTCATGGTGTGCCCAATCCCTTTCCTATTTTTAGTGCCTAAAGGAAGTAAGCGACATTCTAAGAATCAAAATTGTAAAATTGATTCTGATATATCCAGTTCAAAGTTCGTTTCACTGAAGCATGGTAGCGGTTTGGTTTGCGTCTCTTAGACTTGTACGTCACGGAATGTAGGAGCACAACACACGTGTTGATACACAGAAAATTCTTTTTTAATAACGGAGATAGTCTTGTTTGTTTAGCTTATCAACAGTCCACGAAGTACCGTCCTTTCAATATGCCAAGAAACGGCTTGTTCTTTGTGAGCACTGTTGGTATCTCAAGTTCTTGTTAACTGAGTTTTAATGAAACAGTTCAGTTCAATAATTTATTATTTTGTGATTTGCCTAGAATTGTCGGAATTTTCAGTTATGAGTAATGTATGGTCAATCATATCTTTATCCCTAACAAGCGAAATGAAAATATTGAAAGAAAGGGTCCCGAACGAGATTTTCCTTTAATTGGTAATGTAGCATCATAACGTAAATGCTAAGCACTAAAGTATCACATTTAACAGTGTTGAAGAGGTTGCCTTCAGCTTCAATGGAGGAAAAGATTCTACAGTAAGTTGTTTTACACTCTCGTGCCATTTCTACCAACCCAATCCTTCCAACATTTTGTTTACTTAACACTTGAAATAAAGACATCATATCAATGTTTGCAGGTTTTATTGCACCTTCTTAGGGCAGGCTATTTTTTGCACAAGTCTGGAAAGAATGTGCCCACTGGGGACTGCAAGGATACTGAAATTACGTTCCCAATGCGGACAATTTATTTTGAAAGCCCATCTGCTTTTCATGAAATAAACTCATTCACTTATGACACTGCACAAGCGTATGTGATTTTTTTTTTAGTATGATTTTAGCATCTGTTTTTCTCTTTTCTGGTTCATCCCTTTCCTCTCCCTCATGATCCTGCAGATTTATTTTTCAACTAGGTTCTGTGGAGAACTGATGAGTTTATGATTTTGGTTCTATATTGGCAGTTACAAATTGCATATGGACATAATTCGCCAAGACTTCAAGTCCGGCTTGGAGGCTCTTTTAAAAGCTAAGCCTATTAGAGCTATTTTTCTTGGAGTCCGAATTGGTGATCCTACAGCGGTAGATATAGAACTTCCTTATCATGAAATTTCAAAATCTAAACACAAACAAGTTAAAAGTACGGGCAGAAATATTATACTTTGTCGTATTACAATTTTCAGATAGGGCAAGATCAGTTCTCACCTAGCTCACCAGGATGGCCGCCTTTCATGAGAGTGAATCCCATCTTAGATTGGTCATACAGGTCAGTTTCCTATATTGAACTTGTATACATCCTTTTGAGATCTTTGTGCATCTGTATTTTCTCAATACAAGTCACAAGAGTTTTTGAAGTGGTGTCCTTCTTTTTGAATTCGGTGATCTTACCTTTCACTGTTGATATGACAGAGATGTTTGGGCTTTTCTCTTGACCTGCAAGGTTCAATACTGCAGCCTGTATGATAAAGGGTAAATAGTGCAAAACCCTTTCTGGAACTTATTATGAAATGCGTGATTCTTGCCATGTTTGCTGTCAAACATTATCTAGGTTTTACCTGTGTTTCTTTCCATAATTCGTTGGCACTGGTCTGAAGTTTAATTATTAACTTCCACATTTTGTCATTTCGTATTTCATGTCTATACGATCGGTGACATGGTGTATTGTACGAAATTATGCAGCTACACTTCAATTGGTAGCATTCACGACACTATTCCTAATGCACAGTTGTGCCATGGAAAGTCGAGCAATAGTGAAGAAAGATTCAAACCTGCCTATCTGCTCCAGGATGGAAGATTGGAAAGAGCAGGGAGAGTTAAAAAATTTTCTTGTCATCCATTATCTGCAGTTAACAATGGCTTGAAATGTGATAATTCACATTGGAAAAGCATGTTCACAGCCTCAGTTATTGCTGTAGGAGATGAAATTCTGTAAGTTATTGTTGATAGTATTTTTTTTGCATTTTTGAAACCACGACCCCCTTTTTGTGTTCCATGAGCTAATCATTAGGTTTGATCAATGAGTCAATGAAATATTTTTGTTCTTTAATTATTTTCCTTTCCATCTAGACACTTATTTTTGTCAAAAACCCAACTTCACTTTGGATTCTGTAAATGTCTTCTGTTGTTAAACAAAGTATTGATTGGAAACCTTGCTTCTGGCCATTGTAAAGGAATAATATAAAAAACTAGTGGTACACCATCTTCTTTCGTCTCCTTGCTTACCTAGTGTCCTCATAGATTCTTTTTGCCTCATAATTGGACATTTATGATATACATGTTGACTGGTAATCCTTAAGTCTTTTGGTCTCATAGTCCTCTTTGATGTGAAAAATTTTTATTTGAAAAAGCAAGTTTAGTTTGCAACCCAATTGGAAAATTTGTTTATGATTCTCTGGATTTATCTTGACAACCAATTTTATTTGCATTTTGTAAATAAATTTTCTGTTGGCTCCATAGCTCAGGTTTGGCTCTGTCGAGGATCATTTGGGATCAGTATTGTGTCGAAAGCTTCATTCTATAGGTTGGGCTGTTACACATGTTGCTGTCACCCGAAATGATGTAAATTCTCGTTAATGTTAACATTTATCATTGAAGCATGTAAAGCTTTGGATCCTTCTGTTTTTAACATTTTCATTCATATTTCCAGAATAGATAGGGGAGACATCTGATATGAAATAGAAATTTCTGTTTGATTTAATTAATGTTAGTATGAAGGCACTAAAACATGCGATTGTCTATTTGGCTTAGCTGACTGGTAGGGACATAATGTATTAAATAATGAACCAAGTAGATTGTCTCAATTAAATTGAAAAATTTAGAGAATCATTTTTTATGGGTATATTTATGTCTTGAATCTATTTTCACAGCTTTGCAATTGCCTAGTGTTGTCTGACCAATTATAGGAATCCCAACTACTTCCCATGTAAATGCCAAAGCATGGGAAGCCCCTGAAGGTCCCCAGTAGGCCTAGAGAATTTTGAAGATTCATTTATGTTGACCTCATACTTTCTCTTATTGCCACTGTTGTAGATTGATTCTGTTGCTGATGAAGTTGAGAGATGGAAGTCCACTAATGACATGGTAAGCATTTTGCATTACAGTTGTCTGTGCCTCCGCCTGCTGTTTGTATTGAGGTGGGTGTTCGTCCTAGAATGGGAACCAGAAGGGTTGATAATCCTCCAAAATTCGAATTTTTGTGAATTTTTATGTATCTAAGTTCATACTCATCCCAGACGCGGGTATAAATCCTTGATCTTCCACTGGTAATGTGTTGTGGAAGCATTCAGATTTGTGATTCAACTTTCAATGCCATGAAGCTTCATCCTGTCACTGCAGGTTTTCATATATGGAGGGTTTGGTCCATTGCTTTCAGATGTCACTGTTGCTGGCGTTGCTAAAGCATTTGGTGTCCGTATGGTACATTTTTTCCTCCACCAAGATTTTTAAGTCATATAAGTTATTCATGTGAAACTTTCTAGATTTTTGTCACCTCTATCTGCATTTTCATTTCTCGAAGGCCCCTGATGAAGAGTTTGAAGAATATTTAAGGCATTTAATAGGCGAAAGCTGCACCGGAGACAGAAATGAGGTAATACAGTTTAAAGGTTGAGTGCTGTTGAGTTCACCAATCATGATACAGTTATGGAGCTCCATGAAAATTCATGAGACGTTATCTTTTCTTGTCTTTGTTCACTATTAACCTTGTCTGCTTTCTACTTCCAGATGGCTCAGTTGCCTGAAGGCATCACGGAGTTGGTGCATCACGAGAAACTGAAAGTTCCTTTGGTACATTGAATCTTGTTTGTTGAATAAATATCGTAACTCCCAACTAGATTGTTTTGAGTATCTTGATGCCATTAACACTAGTCTCCTTGATTTATTTAGCTGGGGAAGTACTTTTATCTGATCAGTAGTTCTCTGTGTATATTCTTTAACCTACTCTTTCCAAATTCAGTTGCGCCTTCATATGTTTTCATAGGTAAAGTGCCAAAACGTGATTATTCTAACTGCGACAAATGTGGTCGAGCTGGACAGTGAATGGGATTGTTTGATGGAACTGATGACATCTAGTGGGCTTTCAATCACGGAAAAGTTTTGGTCAAAGAAACTGGCAACAGCTCTTCCTGACGTGAGTATATTTTCTCTCTCTTTAAAGGAGGATCGAGTGATTCTTCTACCTCCTTACTCGAACCTATGTTAGTGGAGTATTATGTTATTGTGCAATAACCAGTACCCTGCCCTGCATGGCTGTTTATGAAGCACACTGATTGAAAGTACGACATCCTAGATTTTGAACAATTAAGCTACGTTAGTTACTATGAATTTTTGCCTTTTGGTACTGTCTCACAACATTGTTATTGATGCGATTTCACTGTAGTTACGATTAGCATGACACTCAAGTCATCTCTGATGCAGGTGGAAATTTCTCAACCTCTTTCGAAACTCTGTATGGAATTTCCCGATCTATATATCGGTAAGAAACATTTACTTCCTTCTCAACGACCTCTGCAACATTATGTTCCTGATATCTTTTCTGATTTCTTGGGGCATGAAGGAGCATATCGCCAATCAAGAGCAGGCCCTCTGATCATCACCTTTGAAGGAAAAGTAGGGATTTCACTTTTGAATTCAAGATACTCCGTCGTTTTAAGAAACAGATACCACAAACGATACATACCTTCTGACTGTACCTTACCATCATCTGCAGGATGAAGCAAGAATCAAAGCCGCTGCAGAGGCATTACGTGCGAAGTTTGAACCAGCGGTGCTGTCTGAAATGGCCTGAGGAATAGACAGACATTTGTCCGGGGTGACCACCGCCCAAGCTTGGGAGGAACCTCCATATTATAGCAGGGTGGTAAATATGGTAACCGGGGTTAACTCATTTACCAAATAATATTTGCATGATCATTGTTAAAAGGCTATAGAAAGGATCCTAATGTATGATTGTAAGGAAATTTAAACTATTTATAATATATACAATATGCGAATGAATTGAGTTCTCGTATTCCAAGTCTCAGGATAAGCTCATATCATTTGATTTTCATTATTTATTTAATTTTAGAATCTTTTGAGTTTATTGTAAGAGACTTCTATTGTGGAGCTAGTTAAGGAAAAATTAGATTAATAATGATATTATTTTACTATATATATTTGTTGTGAAAAATGCTACCATTAAACTAGATAAAGTTAGCCTTGATTTAAAATCCTAGAAATTACTAGAAATATAACTAATAGAGTATTGAATGAAACAATGACAATAAATTTTAATAATTAACTTATTTGACCTAAAAATTGATTGCTGATAAGCTTCCCACATCTCATTTTTATGCATGAAATTGATACATAGATATTAATATGATATATATGAATAACTAATTTGTTTAATCGAAATCACAAATATTTACCTCTGAAACAAAGAAATCATAAATATTTCAATCTAAATTTTTATAGAAGAGAGAGAGTCGAGCAATGGCTGGACTGCGTATATATATACTTTTAACTTTTTGTCTAACTTTATCTTAGTTTAAACGAGAAAAGCCGGGAGAAAAATCCTCGTTCCTTCTTATCTTCAAGAGTCCAAGAATATTGGTAGTAAGCTTCATAAAGAACTTGGCCTGTATTGCACAAGAGAAATAACTATCATACGTCAGTTCGAGGGGAAAAAAAGGAATTGTAATTTATATATACATACATATTATATATATTGTCGGTTTCTATTTTGAGTATTTCTCAATTTTTATGTACAATTTCAAATATTCCAAGTCTAGGATAAGCTGATATTAGTTGATTTTCATTATTTATTTAATTTTAGAATCTTTTGAGTTTATTGTAAGAGACTTCTAATGTGGAGTTAGTTAAGGAAAAATTAGATTATAAATGATATTATTTTACCATATATATATCTGTTTTGAAAAATGATATAATTAAACTAGATAAAGTTGTCATTGATTTAAATCCTAGAATTTACTAGAAATATAACTAATAAAATATTGATAAATCCTTATCTGTATAATTAAAGGATTCGATTATTTTCATATTAAATAACCAGATTATCGGCATTAATATCTTAGATAATTATAATTGAATGAAACGATGAAAATAAATTTTAATAAAATTAACTTATTTGACCTAAAAATTGATTATTGATAAGCTTCCCACAACTCATTTTTATGCATGAAATTGATAGATAGGTATTGATATGATATATATGAATAACTGATTTGTTTCGTCGAAATCACAAATATTTCCATTTGAAACAAAGAAATCACAAAAATTATTTCCATTTAAAAAAATAACAAGTATTTACTTCCTTTATCTTATTTTAATAGAAGAGAGAGGGTCGAGCAATGGAGGGTATATATATACTTTTAACCTTGTCCTAACTTTACCTGAGTTTAAACAAGAAAAAACCGGGAGGAAAATCTTAAAAAGATCTTATCTTCAAGAGTCCAAGAACAAAAGGATTCGATAATGATATTGGTAGTAATCTTCCAGTGTCAGAGTTCTACTAGGATATCTTTTCAATTCTATATATATATATATGTAGGGACTCATGGAATCCATGATCTATTGTTGGTACATCAAATTTTATATCAAGAATCTAACATGGCGACCGTCCAGCATCCCTTCAATTACCGAATGCACTTCCCTAGTCCGAAATTGGCCGACGAACCCAAGCCAGGGGAAGTGACCAAGATCACTGATGCAAATCAATCGAGTTTTGAAAACTTGGGGAACTACGGGAGAGCCGATGACTATGAAATGTTGGATGCAATCGGTGAGGGTACTTACGGCATGGTATCCCGAGCCCGGGAGAAAAAAACAGGCAAAATCGTGGCAATGAAGGAAGAACTGCATGGATTTTCTAGATCATCATTGCGAGAAATCGATATCCTACGATCCGTCATTGGTCGCCCCTGGTTTGTTGAGTTCAGACAAGTTGTAATGGATGAATATGATCGCGTCTTCGTAGTGATGGAGTATGTCGAAAACGACCTCGGACGGGTCATGGATGGAATGAGTGTGGCTTTCTCTGTTTGGGAGGTCAAGTACTTGATGAGGCAGTTGCTAGAGGGCGTCGCCTTTCTCCACGAAAACGCGATCATGCATAGAGATCTCAAGCCCTCGAACATCCTCTTGACGGACAATTGGACGTTGAAGATATGCGATTTCGGATTGTCCAAACGGTTTGAGAAGAAATTTGATTGCCATTCTCATTATGTTGCGACTTTATGGTATAGAGCCCCGGAGCTGCTTACCAAAGCGAAGACATATTCGTGCGCCATAGATATGTGGTCGGTTGGTTGTATTATGGCAGAATTGTTGCTTAACGAAGCTCTTTTCCAAGGGGAATCGGAGAATGATCAGCTGCGGAAAATTGCCAACATAATTGGCAACCAAGACCACATTTTTTGTCCTGTATTTATCAAGAGATTTCCCATGCTTTCTCGAAAGGGGCTTCATCTATTGAAAAAGCTTCTCGCTTACAATCCCTATAGAAGAATAACAGCAGAAGAAGCTCTCAATCATGACTGGTTCAAAGAAGTTTGTGTTTGAGGGAGAGTAGAAGAACTAATGAAATTTCAATTTCATGTATTACAGTTTAGCCATCATTGTTCAACGAAGACTGAAATTGCAAATTTATGTGATAAAAGTTGGCTACCATTGTTCAAATATCTCAGTCGGTCGAGAAACAGAACAGTTACGCATATAACTGATGATTATATGTATATTGGTCCACTTTCACAAAAAAACTTAATCAATCAACTTTTACTAAAAACGGGTTCATAATTTCATAAAGAACTATGGAAACAAAATCAGGAATGTTTCACAAAGTACACCTGAACATACAACTTTCCAATGACGACAACCGAAGAAACAACACAGAGAAAGAAAACAATACGCATCCGCATTTTCTCATGGCTTCGCTATCGCTCAGCTTAAAGACCAAAAATAAGAGTAATCCCAGAAATCCTACGAAAAAGAATAATATTGTTACTATATCCTTGCAATCTTGTTTATTTGTCTGCAAACTGTAGGGTTGGCAAGAAATGAATTGGCAGAGATGTCAATAAGCTGCAGCCCCTGAACTCAAGCCTTAGGCTTCAGAATCTTGACAGTTTCCCAGGTAAAGTCCGGATCCTCACGACCAAAATGACCATAAGCAGCAGTCTTCTGGTACCTGAAGTTGCCACCTCTCTTCAAGTCAAGGTTAATGGCAATCATTCCGGGCCTGAAGTCGAATTTCTCCTTAATAAGGGCAAGTATATCCTTGTCTGGAATCTTCCCAGTCTTGTAGGTGTCAACGAACACGGAAAGCGGTTCTGCTACACCGATTGCATAGGAAACTTGCACAATGCAACGGCGAGCAAGTCCTGAAGCCACCACACTCTTTGCTGCCTGCCTGACCACATAGGCACCACTCCTGTCGACCTTGGTTGGATCCTTTCCAGAGAAAGCACCACCACCATGAGCACCCCAGCCACCATAGGTATCGATAATGATTTTCCTACCAGTGAGTCCTGCATCTCCATGGGGGCCACCAATGACAAATCGACCAGATGGGTTGAGGTGGAAGATTGTGTTTTCATCGAGATATTGGGCAGGAATCACAGGAGTGATAACATGCTCTTTCAAATCACTTGCAATCTGGTCGTTCGTGACAGTCTCGTCATGTTGAGTTGAGATGAGGACGGTGTGGACTCTGAGAGGGACCATCGCACCACCATCATTCCTGTACTCAACAGTAACTTGTGTCTTACCATCAGGTCTCAACCATGGACAAGTCTTGTTCTTTCTCACTTCGGTAAGCTTGGCTCCAAGCTTGGTGGCTAGAACATGTGTGAGTGGCATGAGCTCTGGTGTTTCGTCCGTTGCATACCCAAACATGTGGCCTTGGTCACCGGCTCCGATTTCCTCTGGTTTCTTGGTGAGATGACCGTGAACTCCCTGGGCAATGTCAGGACTTTGCTGTTCGATATTGACAAGGACTTTGCAGTGGTCAGCATCGAGACCAACATCTGGAGATGTGAACCCAATGCCTTTGCAGGTATCCCGAACTATCTTTTCATAGTTCACATTAGCCTTGGTAGTGATCTCACCGAAGACCATCACCATATTAGTCTTCGTGCATGTTTCACATGCAACTTTGCTTTCTGGATCCTGCTCTAGGCAAGCATCAAGAATTGCATCTGATACTTGGTCGCAGAGCTTGTCAGGGTGACCTTCATTAACAGACTCAGAGGTGAACAAGAAGGTATCCATTTAGCGCCTGAAAAAAATAATTGGAATCACAAATCAGCTCAACCTATGCTTCAGTCGGTTTGAATAGCTATGAAGCAGAAATCATTTCTTATTCCAAATAGACAATCAGCAGTAAACTAGGCGACGATCCTTCGGATCTTCACAGATCTATATCAATCAAACTACAAATGCTCAAGTCAGACAGGTCATTCAAAGCTACTCAGAAACCAAAATGAAAATCGAACATGATCGAAGATCATAGATCAGCACCTTTGCTGAATGGATGAACAGAGTATTTTGAATATAATATCGATAGCTTTCGACAGCAGATATTTCGAAAAATGACTTTCCCAATTATTATACGACATTTGTTAATAGTCAATAATAATAGTACTCAGCAACACGCTTCATAGAATATACATGAAATGCAGAAAATCTACGATAGAATCATGATAATAGCATGTATATACACATTAAATGTCCATTTAATGTAAATTACGTTTGTCATTATATCGAATGAAACAATTTGTGATAAATGATCCACAGGATCCGCGTCTCAGAAGCAAGAACATTCAATTATCGCCCCATTTTCTCCGATTTAAAGAATTCTAAAACATACAAGCACCGAATTCAAACACAACACCACAACACCACAACCCACCAACAAAGCAATGAGATCTAACCAACAACAAAAGAATCATCACCAGATCTAATCGAAAAGACTTCGCGCACCTTTTGAGATAATCACTGAATCCTCAGATCTGCAGAATGTATTAGAAATGATTGAGAGATGGAGAAAGAGCAAATGAGAATGGCTTTCGTGGGTGCAAACGAGGTTATATATATGCTTCCGAAGACCAAGGGGTGCGGCTGATTCGCTCCCCTTTCTCTCTCTAGTTTTCATTTACGCGGCCCCACTTTCAGCGGTTGGTTAAAATGGTAAGCGAGAAATAACTATCATATGTCAGTTCGTGGAAAAAAAAGAATTATAATTTATATTTCATATTGTATAATTTTATTAATAAGTTTATCCGTGATGATATTAACAAAAATTCCGTTTGTTGTACACAAATTACTTTATAAATAAGTTTTATACACTCCACTTTATTAATTATATTTATATTTTATTTCATTGTCTTCTAATATATTCTTATCCATCCCAATAATACACTTCATGTTATTTTTCTTACTTATCCCAAATATATATATTTCAGTTTCTATTTTGAGTATTTCTCATTTTTTATATACAATTTTCAAATATTTCACGATCTAGAAGCTTTATAATACTTAAAATAAATGCATGAAAACACTACCTTAGTAGCAACTGTTTCTTATTGTTACTAATATGTAATTTATAAGTAAGTATCGAAAGATCTGCAACCATTTTCTGTTAAACAAAATAAAATATGAAGTTTGGTGATAAGCTTATTTTTTCAGTTGATTTTCTTGATCTGTTATGGATTAGTTACTTTTGCTCCAAACTACACTAATTCTCATTCTTAAATCACCTCTTTTCCATAATATTAGTAGTAATATTGAAAAAATAAACACAACAAAATTCTTAAGCTCAAACACGAATTTCTAAAAACAAAATTACTACAAGACCTATCTTTTTATCTTGAACTTTAATTAAAACTGTAGGATTAATTGGCGACAATATCAATCCAAGGGTGGGATTTTGTTTGGTGGGAGGGTTCACTTGCGGGGTTGGTAAACGTCGAAGTTAGGATACCGTCGCCTTCAATACTTGTACCACGCGAAGGACGAGTTGTACGTTCGTTGGCGTGGCCTCCCAACGGAAATCCCCACGAAACTCTAATCCCGTGTTCGTTTTTTGTGCGTAAACAGACATTGGCACACGTGAATATGTTGTTACATGCAAGGTGCACGTTGTTTTTTTCCCATGACTTCATTTATTTTATTTTTTTAAAAAAATTAAACTCATTAATGGGTTAACCTCCTATATAGGTCAAATGCTTTTGATTTATACAGGTTGGTAAATCGAGCGATATGCACGAGTAGGCAGGGATCCGGGGGAAAGGACCCATATAACAGACTAATTTCCAGAGCATACCCCCACAATATTTCAGTGAGCAATATGCTCCACACGAGAATCGAACCCGTAAAGCCGAGGAAGTTATTCCCACATTACCCCAAGTCTTACCAATTCGTCTGTACCCCTAGAATAACTTCATTTGATTAATTAAGTTGTTCAATGCATGTAAGTGCGATTCTGTGTTTCTAACTAAAAGATATATAAATAAAACCTTGACATGGTACTGTGTTTCTAACTAAAAGATATATAAATAAAACCTTGACATGGTACTCTGTAATAACATTTGTGAAGATATTAGAATACATACTAGTTTTACGTGTGTGTGTTGTGTACTGACTTTTTAAGAAAATTCAATTGGTAATGGTCATAAGAGGGACAAAATAGTAGTCATATAGACATGTTAGATGGACTAAAATTTGATAGGAGTAAAAGATGTCAAACAAGGATGGCAAGGTGCCCATTCTCTCTCTATATTATATGTGGGTTTTTTTAAAAAATATGTTAAAAAATATAAATTCAAAAATAATGTGTACATGAAGAGGTTGCAAAAATAATGCAAGCCACGGATAGTAGCATCAACCCCTAAAGAATTTGGGGCACAATGATTAACCCAGTCTTCACTTATAAAAGAAGTGGACGCCTTTGGCATCCTGTATGAGTAATTATTTATGTATATATGAGCTGTTAATTGTTATCTATAGTTCATAATTGAATAAGATTTTAATAATTAAAGGCAAAGTACGCGCTAATTTAATTAGAGAGTGATCATATTTTGGTAATTGACAACTTCAATCTAAGCCTGGCTTATTTGAACACGTAATCTAGGCTTTAAAAGTTCTTTTAGGTAGATTCAATCTCTTATAATAAGAGATGCTTATATTAGTAAAACCACGAATTTGTATGTGTAAAATTATATTTTATATAATATGTTTTTTGTAACCCATTGGAATTTTTTTAAACCCGAAAAAAGTAACATCGAATATTGTTATGTTTCAAGATTTTGTATTTGGTAAAACTAAGATGCATGCACGTTTGCTTTGAAATGCATCCACATTTTAGGGAAAAAAAAACGCATAATTCATGGAGCAGTAATGTTAACTCCATCCAATTGGTACACAGTAACAGAAAATATTCAGTTGATGAAATTTTTCTAATTAGATAAAATTTCTTAATATATAGTAGTTGAGTATAATTATTTGATTGAATTATCTCGGGACGACCCGAGGACCATCACCTTTTAGCATGTCACCTTGATACCTGAAGACCCATCAACCTTGAGCATGTAACCTCAGGATATAGAGGACTGAACAAGTGTTTGGAGACTCAGATACACCTATTATTTCCAATAATCGCGGATCTGATGGCACACTATGATGAGTTCAAGTTGAATTAGTCTCCTCCGGAACGGTCAGAGCGACAATTTCGCCCGGGAAATGGTCAACGTAGACGCAATACTAAGCGTAACACTCGCTCCAGCACATCACACTCCGGGTGACATGCTCACAACAATTCTTAGCCCATCTAAAAAAGCTCAGGTATACATCGCTTCGCAGACATCACAAACTCACAAGATCTTAGATTTATCTATATTCTTTCTTTCTCCCCGATCACTCGACCTCTTAAGCATCGGAGTGGTTTCACCGAAAATACTTCCAACACCCTCTGACTTGTTTCTGTGGTTATAAGTGATCTATCACAACACATTCCTACTCATTCACTTTACGCAGTTCAGTGCTCGAGAAAAGACCTCGGGACTAATGACCATCCACTTAGGAAAATTCGTTTACAAGACTACGTGATTTGCAAGTTGTCCAAAATTAATCTATAATCTCGAGACAATATATAATAGAAGATAGTCATCTAATGCTCAGAAAGTAGTCGTGACATGTGGATCACACTCACGATTAGAGCACTAACCAAAACAAAAATTACGTTATTATTTCCTGACGGGAAAATAGTATCCACTTAGAGAGTGTTTATAATCTTTAAAAACTGTATAGCTTAAAAAAGTAATTTCGAATTTCTTAAAACCATATTTAGTGTTAGCTTATAATTAATATAGACAAAATCTATAAGTTGGTTGGATGATGATTATGTTCTACAAACGTGACAAGTAAGTACTTAAATAATTTATTTATCGGATACTAGTTCTGATTTTTTAGCTGGGTAAAATACACAAAATATACCCCCTCCGTTTCCACGCTTATACAGTTTGTAAATTGCTTTTTATTTTTACAAGTGTTCAAAAAAAAAAAAAACTTTATATTACTAAGTTTTGATTTATTTTTATCATGATTAAATTAGTCTGATTTGGTGTAAAAATAATTAATCAGATACTCAATATATATGAAACAAAAAAAAAAAATTGGAAGGTTTTTGAAACATAATTCTGAAAAGTTAAAAGGCAAAACTATGACAACTGTGGGCATCACAAGTAACCAACATTGAACGAAGCCCAAATTAGTAAGGACACGCTTTATGGGCCTCAATGGGCTTATTATCGTAATTTGTCCCACCGATGGACATATCTGGTAGGTGCGTATGATACATCGTACATGTATTTTTACATTTTTTAAGTAATTGGTTTGGTAAAAGGCACAGCTGAAAACTAATAAAGGAAAAAGGCACATATTTCAATCATAAAAATTTATTGTAAGTATTTCTAAAAATATGATTCCATAAGAAAATATATTGCACTAACTTTAATGTAATGTAAATCTTATTAAATATAAAAAATCTTATTAAATATTGCACTAACTCTAATGTACACGAAGAATTATTCTTCGTTGAATAATTTCTGCAGCTGGTAAATTAATTGGTCAAAAAATTGTCAACTTTGTCACCGGCCCTCGAGATTTTTAAAACAAGTTCAATAATTAAATGATGAAGCCTTTTGCTCTATGCTACGATGCAAGTCAATGCAAGCGAAGAAATTTGTCTTGTTTCAATCTTTTTAGGTGGATGTCCATTAATTAAACCAGTTGCTGGCACACAAGTTAGTTGAATGGTGGCGATGGAATCAAAATATTAAAATGTAATAAATAATAGTAAGTTCAAAAACTCTATTGTAACACTACGAAAAGTCAAATAAAAATATGTTATGATCGATCATTTTTCAAAAAGAAACAAAAGGATCAAAATGAAGGATTCTTATGGTTGGATAAATATTACTCAAAGCAATGGGTAATGTCTGTCAAAAAAATTAATTATACGTGACTGCGCAACTTGATGCGCAAGTAATCCAAGCCAGTCCACTTATATTTCACTTTGGTCACCTTAAAAATTTATTCACATTTAGTCCTGTAATATGCAACTTCTTTCCATTTTTGGTCATATTATAGTGAATTTTCAGTTTACTTATAAAACTCGCATGTTTAGTTTCCTTTTTTTTTATAACTTTGTTTGCCGGTTTAACAATACCAAAATTGAAAAAATATCTAACCTCTTATGGCTAAAAAGAAATTTTTTACTAGCATGACAAAATATAACAAAAACATACGAAGTTATAGAAGTGGACGAGACTGGTTTGGCCGAGCCTTTATAGGTACTATATATATGTATGTATATATATATATAAGATTGAGCTTTTGTTTATACTAGCCCACACACTCGAAGTTTAGTCTGATCCAACCCTTATAAGTATATTATATATATGTATATATATAAGATTGAACTTGTTTATCCTACCCCACACACTCAATTATTTATACAGCTCTCCAACTAAAGAATCCTAGTTT
This sequence comes from Dorcoceras hygrometricum, assembly GCA_001598015.1. NCBI lineage: Eukaryota > Viridiplantae > Streptophyta > Magnoliopsida > Lamiales > Gesneriaceae > Dorcoceras > Dorcoceras hygrometricum. The sequence continues at coordinate 80,768 of KV011790.1, forward strand.
CACCCCAGGTTACAGGCCGAAAATTTTACTAACTCGGATAGTCATATTTCTTGGATGTACTAAATACAATATCATGAATGAACAAAATAATGTTGCATCAAATGACAAAAATTATTTGGCGGAACTTAGTTTTCTGTCGGTAAATTAGAAACCGAACTCCAACTTCTGTTCCGAAATTTGGTACCGATTCCAAGCTTCTAATTCTCAATTTGGTTGCAAATCAACAGTCCTTGGCCTCTCGATCTAGTTCAAAAATTGAGAAATATGCATTAAAGTAATATCAAATGTGTATACATTTATAGTTGGTCAGATATCAGACAACATCAATTATTTCCTTCCCTTTTCTGAAAATAAGTGTTTTATTCTTAAAAAGTAGTTTTTGTTACATATATATAGACATGAAAGACATTAGTCCAACTGAAAAAACAAAAACAAAAATAGTTTGATAATGATGCATTAGCCTTTTAATAAATTACTTCATATTTATTGCAATTTAGAACTTTTGTCTATGTATATGCTTTGTTTGTTTACGATTTTTTGGTAGTCTATATTGTCAGATCTTAGCTTTGTTTCATCATATTTATTTTTCCATGTGCACATGTGATGTTTTACTATCGATTTTCAGATGATTAGTTGTTGAGATACAATAATTGTTCCTGCTAGGTAGAGCGAACCGTGACGCTTGAGTTGCTATACGGTTTAAAAGATTGGAGTTGGACCGTTACCAAAAGCTATAACTTTTGGTAAAGCGGCAAGCGCTCGGTCCTATAATTGGTATCAGAACCAAGGTCACGGTCGATTCTCATTGATTGCAAGGAGTGCAATTATTGAGAGGGAGATTGTTGAGGTGCAATAGTTGCTCATATTAGGTAGAGCGATCGAATCGTAACGCTTGAGTTGTTATACGTTTTTAAAAGATTGGAGTTGCACCGTTACCACCAACTATAACTTTTGGTAAAACGACAAGCGCTCGATCCTACAATAGCGTTCTCTTTAGTCTAACTTACATATATAAAAATTGGATAAAATATGAATTTTAAATATTTATAGCTTAATAAAAATAAATAAAGAAACAAATAATTATCAACGACCACTTAAACATCAGATATTTTGATGTTTTGGTTTCAAAAATAATTACGCACTTTTTGGAACAAGAGCTGGTCCTAAAATTAAACAAAGATGACAAATATAATAAAATACTTTAATAGACTTAATCTAAACTTTTTTAGGCAAAAATACCAAATAACATAAAGAAAATATATAAATAGATCAAGAATTTTTCTTTTGCGGTCCGATTTTAAGCGAGACTTTTTTCGATGGTAATCAAGTCTAGCCCTGGTAATACGAAACCAATATCATCATGAAGAAGGATCAAAATGGACAAAGAAATTGTGAGACATATAACTAAGATCCAATTCACAAAGATACAAGAAAATATGAATAATACAACTTTCCTTATTTTATTTCCAAACTTGGATACAGAAATCCTAAAGTCAAAAGTTAATTAATGAACCTTTTAATTTGATTAATTAACTGAAAAAATAACTAGCAAGAATCCCCATGCTTTAAGTAGAAGTTTCGGGACGACTGAATGTTTACTAATTATTTAAATAATTTTCTCAAAAGATTCCCTGCAAACAGATTGAGACACAAGAGATTAATAATGAAACCTAATTTCTGCCAACTTTGTTGAGAAATTATTAGTCAGTTTCGTGTCAAGATTTCTGTGCAATATTTTCCATTTTGAGTATACATATATAACTGTTTGTGCATGCAGTGTGCGTGTGGAAGAGATGATTTGCATGCATCACCAAATATCTGGTTTGCTTTAAATTGTTATGTTCTCTTTGGACACAGTCCAAGTTGATCGAGGCAAACGTTTGGGCTTCCCTTAAATATTACATTAAATGATTGTCCTATTAATTTACAATATATAATAGCTAGGCAAATAGTTTCTGTTTGCAAAATTTATAGATTGGACTTGAGAAATTTAAATTGAGCATGAAATAATAGGTACGACGACAAATCTAGTTAGAGTAATAAAATATTAAGTGAGAGATCCCAATTATTTCTTAATCATTTAGTTGGCCTTTCGGTGGTTAAGTAGTTCCTAATTAATTGCCCTGGGATCATGTTTTTAATCATTTGGTAGCAATGTTTAATAAACGTAATCTAATTGCATGTGATACCAATTTTGATACCTTTAGATGGAACGAGTAAAAATGACCATACAGTTCTTCTAATATTAATATATATTAGAAAGAATAGAAGAGATTAGAAAGAATAACTTGAGTCATGGTGTCAAAAATGTTTGAGTATTAGTGCATAAACTCTTTCTAATCTATAAAAGATCGAAGCTGATTATATATAGATGTCTCTACGTATTCGTTGTTTCCAAAAAAAGTCTATATATTGTTGAGAAAGTTTAACGAATTTCGGTTTCGCTTGATAAATTTGATTTGGGAAGAGGTTTAAAAGGATGAAATGAATTTCAAATTGTTGAGTTAAGCGTGCACGGGAGAGCAGTACTGAGATGAGTGACCTCCTGGGAAGCTTTCGGACATCAAGCCGTTGATATAGTGTTGCTTGATCTGGTTGCCATGTGGACTGTAAAAGTATGACGCCAGATCTTAACGGGTAATACTGTCTCTGTTGGAGGTAGGGCCAGCGGTAGGTGAAGGGTAAGACTGATCTCTAAGGGAATTGAGACAATATCAGCAGTTAGATATGCACATCCCTTGACTCATGGACCTAACAGCTCAAACATAACGCACACAATAGGTGCACTCTGCGCTGCCACATTATAAGGAAATGCATCTTGGCTAAGGGTTATAACTTTTGATTTAGTGGTAAGCGCCTGTTCCTAACACAATTGCTTTCAATATATCGTAGGCGTACTTAAATCTACCATCTATAATTAGGTCGAAATTGTGTGCCTTGATGCTATAGTACTTTGAAATTGTAATTTGAAATCAATAAATTTAAACCAATCTTCTTAAATGCATCCAACAAAACCTTATGATTTTAAGATTTATTCTTTCAATATAATATCTGGATTTGTCGTTCTGAACCACCAAATACAAGTAGTATACTTATAAGGCATTATTATTATTATTATCACAAGGTTTCGTTGAGAAGTGAACAAACAAAAAAAAAATGATTAAATAATCATGGTAATAGCATATCGAACAAAGGTCAAACTTTTTATAAAAATCATGCCATCACTATTTGACAGTCCAGAATTAATCATTATAATAAATTTTAGTACTTTAATTTAATGATATATGTGGAACATGCATGTTATTATCAAGACATGACTTTATAATTTCTATTAATTAACAATCGAATGATTGGACCAGTAAGTGTATCTGTCCAATTAGTATCAAACTGGGGTATAGCGGGTCCGATTTCAACTCGGCAGCTTGATATGTATTAAGATTGAGGTCGAGGTATTGCCATTTGGCCTTGTATATTTACACGGTGCTTTACAATTTTGATGTTTTATTTATTAATATCGTATGATCAACATTAGATTAAAAGTCACTGTGTAACTTTATTTTTTTATAAATGAGGATGTTGAGCCTATATATAGACGTCGATGGATAAGACTGTTAGACTCGAGAGTCCGAGAAGGAGTGTGGCTTATCTTGTGATGTCAGTTTAATTTTGATTGCTTAAACTGACAAATTAAAAGATGAATTTGGTGTTACCAAAACGTTTTTTACATAGTTTTCTTGTCGGACAGTCTACTTAGTTTGATCGTGTAGTTCTCCAATTTTGGTCTTGTATTACATAATGCTTTACAATTTTGTTTTTTTTTATTAATATCATATGCTTATCATTAGATAAAAAAATATAGTTGTTAATGAATGGGTAACTTTATTTCTTCATATATATGATTTAGGACCCCGAGAGTTCGAGAAGGATTGTGCCTTATCTTGTGATGCCTATTTGATTTTGGTTAACCAATGATCAAAGTTAAGCCTTGCTTCCCTAAGCTAATTTTTTCCCCCTATTTTTATGGAATATTGACATTGTTCGGTCCATATTATCTGAAATTTAATTTTGACTGCTTAAACTGACAAAATTAAAAGATGAATTGGGTATTTCCCAAATTTTTTTGAATAATTTTCCCCATCGTCGGACAGTCTACTTAGTTTGATCGTGTACTTCCCACACTTTGGTTCAACTAATTGAGCCATCCTTGGACAAGTTTTACCTTGTGAGATACCCTAAATCTGATATTGCCTAATTAAGCTCTCGACTATTTGTTGATCCTGAAGCTCCCCAATCTGGTAAGTTCGAATTACTAATTAATATAAGCTCGACTCCGAACCGCGGAAGCCGAGCCTGTGGCTACTATTTTATGATACTTTAATGTTGTCGAAGACAAAGAAACTTCTTCCACTTCATTTATTTATGCAATTTGCATTAAAACTTTTCCATTTAATTACACTCTAGCTTCATTAATATAGATAAGCGGGTCATGTATATAAAACTATTTCAAATTGCTCTTTAGAAAAAAATATTCATTCCTTTCCTACTTATGTAAATTATATACGAGTAATATATTCTAAAATAATTGTTAAAATAATCTCACATTGATGGAGTGGATGAATAATTATTGTGGGAAAATTATTGTATTAGCCAATGACTAAAGTAGGATTAGATAAGATTAGACAAAGTGAAAATTGAAAGTAGTGTATGTACTTTGACTTATGCAACTCTATCTCCATTAGCAGATACTTCTTTAACTTTAGAGGTACATACGTACATACATACATATATATATATATATATATATATATATATATAAAGAAATGATATGATATCTTTCCAACTAACTTTTTTTCCCAAAAGGAATCCTTGTATCCATAAAAAAAATCCTTATATCTTTTATTTTTGGCACTTGTTTCAAGTTTCCATTCCATTGAATATCTACGTATCAGTTAGGGCACCCGCATCCGTTCACGTTATAACACCCACCAACTCACCACAAATAATGGGGTCCACATACCACATATACATTATATTAACAATCTATTTCTCTTACAGTCATTTTAATATTAACACTTATTATTTACAGGTCCCACTGTCCGGTCAATCATTATCATTTCAATTTCACATTAAATAAATATATTTTATTTTATTTACAATGTATATATGATTAATTAAGTTTAATTTATATTATTAGTATTTTAATTATTAGTAGAATATCATTTATTTAAAAGATAAATTTTTATAATTAATTGAAATAAACAAATAAGATCGAAAAATGTCATATATAACACAAATAAAATAATTCACGTAAAATAGTAAATTAACATTGTTGCTATGTTGTGCCCAAATATACTCAACTAAGTCGGCACGAAGTTGATGATATCACGTAATTCGGAATTTTTTCGTAAGTAATCACGAAATAATCATGTTGATCCATAATTTTTTAATTTTCTTACTAGTCGTTGGGATTTACTCACAAAAATTTTTTTAAATTTTTTTAAAAAAGCAAAGGCTACTTTGTGCATTTTTTAATTTTTGTTAAATATTTTTGTTTTAAAAAATAATGCAACGACTCCAAGATGTAATTTTAATTTTTAATTTTTTTAATTAATAGAGTTAACGACGTGGCATTGATTAACGCGTTCAAAGTTTTGAACGCGTTAAACGACGTGGTATTTTTGCAGTGTTATAACACTGCACTCACACTGATTTTAACACTTAAAATGTGTAATAACATGCACATTACCACAACATTTTAGGTGTCCTTAAAGATGTGAAATATTTTTGCATGTTTTAAAAGATATCACAACTCCTAACTAAGGTGAGAAATCAGATAAAATTATGAGAGTTATGTTATTCGGAGAAAAATTCAGCGTATAAAATTCGGAAAAAAATCCAAAGAAATATCATATTTTATCTAGAGAAGACATACGCCGGATAAAAGTTTTTGTCCCAAAGAATATTTTCAAAAATTTTGATATATTTCATTTACCCCCTCTAAAATATTTTTGATCATAACACACAGATATATTTATATATAAGGCCTTGTTGTACAAAGAAGAAGTCTTCTACACTCACAATTAATCCATCTTCTAAAAGCACCTGGACTTTTCCCCAAAGTGAAAACACCTTTCAATTTTCAAATTTGCTTTCAGAAAGATAGGAAAAAAATGGGAAGAGCTCCATGTTGCGATAAAGCAAATGTGAAGAAAGGCCCATGGTCACCTGAAGAAGACGCAAAACTTAAGGAATACATAGAGAAACATGGCACCGGAGGGAATTGGATTGCTCTCCCTCACAAAGCTGGTAAGTATATATATATATGTATATCTGTGTGTGTGTGTGTATATGGGTATCTGCTTTTTTCGAAGTTCGAAGAAGTAACTAGCTAGGCCAAAATAAATTAGATTCTTGTCAGGCTCGGGAGTAATTAAGCATGTGAGTTTAGGTTAATTGGTTTCTTGGTCTTTTGGGGGGGTTTTTTAATATGGCTTTTCTTTTCTTGATTAGATCTTAAAAGATGTGGGAAAAGTTGTAGACTCAGGTGGCTCAACTATCTCAGACCAAATATTAAACATGGCGAATTCTCAGATGATGAGGATCGAGTCATTTGCAGCCTTTTTGCTAGCATTGGAAGCAGGTACATCAGAAAGTTTGCACTGTCAAACTCAAGCGTCTGCCATTACATCATAATTCGAATTCCAAATTTTCATATCCATGTCGGATTTTTGTCTAGGGTTCTTGATCATGGATCTTTTGATATAAATAATCATGCAGATGGTCAATAATAGCAGCTCAATTACCCGGAAGAACAGACAACGACATCAAGAACTACTGGAACACGAAGCTCAAAAAGAAGATCTTGGGGGTAACCAAATCCCACCAACTATCATCAACGATAATTAGCAATCCCATCCCAAAAAACCCTTCAATCCCTTCCCCATATCCATCCCTTCAAACCCAATTTGAATACGGTAACAACGCGACTTATCCCACCACCATTTCTGAAGATAATAGTGCTTTCCCCACCGGTGCTGCTGATCTCGATTCCATATCTTTAAATCCCACCGCACATACAGTATTTCAAGCTCAAAATCACGGACAAGTGAGCTTAATCCAGTACGATGATGTGAAATATTACAACAACAATACTAGTCACTATATCATGTTTGGAGGGGAAGCTAGCTGCAGTTCATCCGATGGAAGCTCCAACGGCGAAAATCTGAATCTAAATCTGCAGAAATATTTATACGGTAACGGGATTGATGAAGGTGATCAGAAATTCTTGATTGGTAATCCTGGCGGCCTTGGTACTGATCTTCATGATAAAACAGAAATGGATCATTTTAGCGAGAACCCGATGGATTACAGTATTGAGGAGATTAAGCAGCTGATTAGCAGTAACAGTATCTGCAGCGATAATGTTAATTTATTTGTCAATGGAAACAAGACAAAAGAACCAGTGTTGTACTACTGACGAAATATTGAACTCATGAAAACTCTCCCTTACTCTTCTTCTTGTTTAATTTTTTGCAGATTCCGATGTTCATATATAACTTTTGTTTTTTCATTACGAGGATGGAGTCTTAGCCGCTATCTTTCGGTGTCTACTCGGTGAGCTAACTTTGGGCGCGACTGGCTCCTTCTTCCTAGTATTGGTACATAATATGGAGATACATGTCATGGATCAAATACTTATCTACTCTATCAACTCGGACATTTTTAGTCATTGGTATAAATTATATTTTAATCTATGGACGTGGAGTGTTACTTTACATTTTGAATTAAAATGTGAAAAGTTAAGTTCGACTGACTTTTTTTGTGTTGAGATTTACTGTATATATGAAAAATTTTAATTAATTAATAGTGTGAAAATATGTGAATCTGTGCAAGAGTATTAATTAAGAGAGTTGGCTCCACCACGAGGGGGCAATCAGATCATTTTGTGGCAAATAATCCGAAATATAATGTTATTCTTCACATAGTTTTCCGTGAAAGTATATGCTTATTAAATAAAAATGGAGAGAACTTTTCAATGCATTTTGACTGTGATAAATTGAATCATTATTACTTTATTTCTGCTTTAATTATCTTAGAAATTATTTTGTCTCCGTTGATGCTAATTCTAGTCTCAGTTCTCCGACAATTGTTTCTATAATTTAACACCGCCATGAATTGTTTATTTTTATGATAGAGATGGCATGAAACATAATTTATTTATAATGCCCACGTAAAAAATCAAGGGAGATTTTTTCTACCCAAATAATAATAAAGTCTAAACGATGCACCCCATATAATTATCACGTTCCTAAATTGATTTTTTTAAAAAAAATTAGTAGGATCCCACCCTTATCATTAGATCAAAAATTATAATTAGTCATTTTGCAACTTTAATTCTTTGTAATAAGGCAGCATAAAGTGCATCTATTTTGTGTGTTAGGGTCAAGCTGTTAAGCCCATGTGTCTGAGGAGGATGCGAGTCTAAATGTTAGTGATATCTCATTTCCCTGAGAGATCAGTATTACCCCTTAACCTACCGTCGACTCTATCCACAGCAGATATAATATTATCCCCTTAAGAGTTGATATCACTTTTACAGCACGCCTGACCAATCAGATTAAGCGACGCAACGTCTGTAGCTTGACGTACGAGAGTTTCTACAGGATGTCGCTCATCTCAATACTTCTCTCACTCATGCACACTTAACATAAATAATAATAATAATACAAGAAAAGTTTTTGCATCTTAACATGAGTATACTCATGATTATTTTAATCTCGTAAATTTCTGTACGTAAATGGGATTTTCGGTCCTACCAATATTTGCCTAACGACTTGAGCACATTAAAGCCATCACCATTCACCAACTACACATTTCCCGTTTCCTTGGTAATTACTTGTACTCCAATATTGGTGACGATCAAACACCAAGAGAGAATTAAGATGCATCCTATCATCCTGTACTCTCGATTCTCACATAATCGAACGGAATCGATGCAAAGACTTGAGCAAATGGGAAACTGGAGTCGTCTTAATTTAATCATAAATTGAATGGATTGTCACTGGAAGCAGTCCACACTAAGAGTCCAAGAAATATGTTACCATAATGTAAAATCCCATGTAAAAATTATTGACCAAGTTCATCTTATTTAAAGCCCTAAAATTCTGTAAGAAAATTTATATATTATTGACATTTTGCTGTTCAACATTTAAATTCATTTAGGATTATTATATAATAGTGCCTTGCGTACAGTCATCTACTTTAATTTTTTTAATTCTAATCAATTTCTGTAATTATTGTTTGTTTTTAAAATAGGTGATATATTATAATTTTATTTAGTGGGTTCATATAGCAATTTTCAATTTGGTATTTTTGAGACCATACCGATAAGGGTCTGACTATTCTAAAAAAAATTGTCTCCAATTATTATGCAATAATTAATCTGAATGACGTGGCCTCTCATCCCAGTCCTTGTTCCAGGCCAAACTAGAGAATAAGTTTACCAAAGATGATTAAGAAAACTTTAGTCCCTTAAAAAACATTGAGTAGAAATGTTAGCAAGCCCTTTTTTAAAATAATAATGCATTGACCTCGTCACGGATTTGTCGGATTATGTGGTTAATAAATTATTAACAAATTAAAAAGTAATAATTAATTACAGCTGTTTGTAATTTGTCTTGTTGGGAGATATAATATTTTATGAGTAGGGTGTTCACACCGATTTGGAAACGGGGAATATTCGGTTTGTGACTTATATACAAATTTCAATTTCAAACACACACATACACACACTCAATGAAATCATATTTAGCAATTTTTTTCATAAAAAATCATATTTAATAAATGTCAATGTAAATATAAGTTTTGAATAATCATATTTGGAGCAATTTGTGAATTGTCTACCAATTATTTTTGTTAAAAATCTAAAATTAACTTTTCGACTTTTATAAGTTTCATTTTATTCGGATTATGATATGTTCATTTTATTCGGAGTATGATACGAGGCCAAATATTGCTTATATGACATAAGGTACCTTTTATATTTCTGGCGTCATATTACCACTCCGATATGGAAAAAAAAAGCTAAAATCAAAGAAAATAACAAAAAAAATAATATTACTAACATGTGACTACTTCAATAATCAAAATTAAAATGAGATCAAATTACTGAACCAACTTTGTTATTTTTTAATCTTTATTTTGAACTAGTTTGAAAGTGGATATTAGTTTCGGGGTTGACAATTCTCTACGCGAAAGTCCATGACACTGTTCGAATTGGCAGACGTTTTATAGACTTATTCTCGGTCCATGGCTTTTAATGTTATATTTGACAACAAGGGCTCGCAAATAATTAATGTTGTATTTAATTTCAAACATTTGAGATTATTAAATTGCGACTACTGTCGCGTAAGGGGAAATCATTACGTCAATCCGAGTATACATCATCGGAAATCTACATACATATACTAAGTAATCAGTATTCAAGTTGTGAAAATGTGTACATAAATTTTTTTATATAATAACATATCACTATGAATGGAGAGTTGCCAGCAACCACAAGAGACATGAATGCTTTGATGTGGTTATAAAATGCATACGAGCATATTTGAATAAATCATAATATATATGTGAGTTCAAAAATCTTTATCAAGTATATTATACAAGCAGCCACATCGATCACATTACCATATACAAATTTAAACAATATTGTTAGGATCAAGCACATATTAGTAAACCAAAAGTTATAATGTGACAGCGCAGATTGCATCTTTCTGTGAGCTAGGATTGGGCTGTTAGGCCCATGAGTCCGACTAGGTATGTGTCTAATTGCTAGTACTAAGATTACCTCTTATCCTACCATCAACACTATCCCCAACAGAGAAGTATTATCCGTTAATATATGACATATGACATGTGTTTATTACTATGGAATATAAAGAAGGATGCCAACCCAATTCGATCCCATAATTTTCGGTCAGATTTATGTCCTGACCAATTCGATCCAAGAGAGTTCGATTTTAGTTTAGACACGTGAGACACATATTTCTACGAGTAAATCTCACATATCTAAATTATTTTGGATCATTGAAAATTTAGAACCTAAAAGTCTAAAAAATGTCACGGAATAATTATTCATGGTCCACTTTCGTATTTCCACAGGTCGGAAATCAATGTTGATTTTATCTTTAAGAAACCTACACGGTTTTTCTTTCTCGAAGTAGCATAAGCATTAGAACAATAGCACTCTTTACTTTTAACTTCTATCATTTAAGCACCCATCCTCATTAAATTTCTTGAGCTAACTACTTACTGGCAAAATTCCTCTTTCTCTGGAACTTGAGCACTTAATTATTACCAAGTCGAGAAAATGAACATAACATAAAAAAAAATATCTGCAACTTATTCTCCAGATGATCATAGATCACTGATGAGAAATATCAAGAAATATATCATGATTAATCTAGACAAACAGAAGAGTTCTCCGCCGGTTTCATAATATTATGCGATTCGACGCTCTTCCGGCCCTTCAAGAAATTAGAATACCAATGCGCAGAAAGCTTCGGATATCGCTTAAAATCTTTGTCGTCCAAGTCTACGTAGCACATCCCATAGCTTGACTCAAAGCCGTCCAATAACTCGAAACAATCTAAGAGTGTCCATACAAAGTATGCCTTCGTGTTCGATCCATTCCTTTCGATCAGTTCCGACATTATTAGGATCATGAGAGTGAAGAAATGCATTAAGAAACAAATTTGCAAAGTTAAAAAAAAAAAAACAATTCAAATTCCTCATCATACCTCACTGCTTCAAGCACAGCTCCAATGTAAGGATGCATATACTCAACCCTAGCAGTGTCTTCCAAAGTTCCATTGCGAGGTATCTTCTGACCTGCAAAATGGTCCAAACAAAACTTTTCTATGCTTCGCGGAAAATCGAAAACTTATATATCTACCAACACAACCAAACGAAACTTCTCCAGAAAATAAACCGAAATCATTTTTTCATGATATCCATGGCATCTATATGCATGCAAAAGTATCTATTACCAAAAATAAAAGAAAAAATACAATGAACTCCAAACATCCAATGCACGTAAGTATATGTTATGATCACTGCAAAAGTTATATTTCAAAAATGAATTTTCTTGATGGTTGAGAGGTGCCACCCTTAGATACCACTTCAATATCAAGGTATCAGTTTATGCCGAGATGTTTAGAGCATGGGATTGAGATGTTTGATTAGCTCGTTGATTTGTATATGATGGCACTTTTCGTTATTCGATCTTTCGTATATTAATGATCCACCAGACATGTCGAGTATACGTCGAATGGTGCGCGAAGGAGAGAGAGGAAAAGAACCATTTTCGTGGATATAAACAGGAATATTGCCATAAACTTGTTTCAGGTACTCCAGCAATCCATAAAGGCCCCACGGATGGACTGGATACTGAGACAAACGAAAAAACTCAGAAGGAACAGAAATATATTAATGAAAGATTGAACACATATATATACTTTAATAATATTGCTTTGGTATAAATTTACCTGATCTGGCAGTGGCAAATGGGGCCTTTTCTCTACAGCCACTGAAAGAAAATGAAGAGTAATGTCGTAGCAAACGTAAAATGGATGAAGACATGCTATACCAGGAAATTTAATCAAGATATATGCGTCCGATGGATAGATGTTTATGCAAATAAATGTAGAGCTAGGTCTGTGGAAGAAAATTCGAAGGAATCGTGGAAGCCATACGTTGCAAGTCAATTGCCATATCTGCTATTAAATCCCTGTCTTGTGTTAGAAGTGAACCGGGATTGTCCTTGACAACAGCAGTTGAGTAGTGGTTCACTCCAATAAAGTCAGTTGTACCCTTTATATGCTTCGACTCAGCCTTCGTGAAGGCCGGAATTCTCGTCCCGGCATTCTTTCTTACTATCTCAGGATAGTCACCAGAAAATAGAGGATCAAGTAACCTGCATGACCCGAAGTGAAGATGAGAAACAAGTACTTGAAGGTATGTAATGAAAAAGAAATGAATGAACTAAAATTTTTTTGCTATGTATGAAAGAAGAAATCTTAATTACCAGCCCAAAAGGAAATCGTTAGCTCTCTTTGTTGCAATTACATCCTCTTTTGAATTGGTGGAAGGAACCATCCAAGGAGTATATATGTTAAATCCAACGTAACCTCTTTGTGTTGCCTGCATGCGCTGAAAACTTGTCACACTGGGACAACATGAACACAAATATACTCACCAATGCTTTGGGTTCTGTTTCGTCGTGTTTCTCGGGTATAGATTCATTTGTTCAATAAATCTTTTGCATTCACAGGTTCCATCGTTACCATGGCCTTGTACTTACTGGTTATCTAAGTTGGCATAGTGGAGATTTTGATCCTATATATACCTAGTCCAATCTCAGCCTTGGTCCATCATCATTTTGCAGGAATATTAATATGGTAGACATTTCAATAATGCGCAAAAAATTAGCAATGTTTAGTGTCATATTAGCGTCACATCAACTTCAAAACAAGGAAAGGTTGAAGTTGACTGAGCAGATAATTCAACTACTTGAATAGGCAAACTTAAAACGCGCAACTTATGGGATGAAAACTAAAATTTTCTCTACCCCTGATGCTATGTGACTTGATAAAAGAAATTGAAACTTGAGGACGTAACATCATAAACGTACAATTTCATCCACCAAAACTTGTTAGAAAACACAAACAAATACCTTGTATTTTCTCTTATACAATCTCGCAACAGCTGAATGAGCCAGCAAGATATTATGCCCCGCAACATATGGCTCAGTAGAAGAATTACCCATTGAACAACCATTTGGAAATGGCAGTGAACACCGTCCTGGGGGACTCAGCCCTTGGTCGTAGCCGCCGATAGCGAACATATTGGCTTCATTAACAGTTGTCCAATACAAAACCCTGTCACCGAATTCCCTAAAACACACATCAGCATATGCCGTGAAGTCCTTCCTGCAGTTGCGAACGTATATAGATCGAGTTGGTACATTTATAAAACCTTTACATGATGCGTTTGCATAGCGATTATAGACTAAGACATACACTATCTTTCTACTAAGCCATCCCTGATATTCATCATCAAGTGCTTGTGGCAGATCAAAATGATGCAACGTAACATGTGGTTGGATTCCTACGAGATTATAGGGGCATACAAATTGGAATCACAAGTAAAATATAAAAAATCCGCCAAAACTTTGAAGGAAAAATCAGTTGTCACCATGGCTTATTAGCTCATTGATGAAATCATTGTAGAACTGCAGTCCCTTGGGATTTACAGGTCCTCTTCCATCTATAGGAAAGAAAAAATCATGTTATATATATGAGTAAAATATATCATAATAGAACTGCAAGCTTTAAACATACTTGGAATGAGTCTTGACCATGATATGGAGAATCTAAAGGCCTCCAAGCCCATGTCAGACATGAGTTTCACATCTTCCTGCAACAGAACTAAACTAGTTAGCCTAATTCTAACATGGCAATGCACATGTATTCCATATTAATCTCTACAGTCAACTTTTCTCTGAAGAAAATCACATGTTGCAAACTTTGCTAAATAAAAGAACTGAAACTCGTCAGTTGATGGAACATTTCCAGATCAATGAGGGTATGTACCTATGATTAATGAAGGGGGATCGGAGCTAATATTAAAACCAAGTAACAGTGGCGTTCACGGACCTTGTATTTGTGATATCCATCGCATGTTATGTCTCCATTGGCTCCATCTGATGCATCTGAAATCTCGAGCAAGGATAAAAGGACCTCCATTATCACAAAGAAATGTGGGATGTTGGGAAGCAATTATTGGAGAATGATCGAAACAAGTTACAACTTTTGGCACAGTGATCTTCAATGATGTCAAAGTCATAATTATATATTCGTACCATTATTTTCTGAAAGAGACAAACATTACGAGGTTTAGGGAATAAAGAGAGAACAAACCAGAATGAACAAAGGTGTCCCAAATGGCTGGAGTCCTTCCATCATCAAAGGCTGCCCCCTCATACTATTTTTTTTTATACATGAATATAATATTGGATAAAGTTCAATTAATCAAACAGTGTTTGGGAGTCAAAATTCAACTGAAGAATGCACGAGAGAAACTAACTTGATAAGCTGAAGTCCCGGAACCGAAAACGAAGTCGGCCGGAAAATCATCTCTGTCGTAGTGGTCAGCCCCGAGAACAGCCGCAAACAAGAAAAGAAGCGAATTCAATCTCAATCTGATCATAGCTTTAACCTGTAGCTAGTAACAGTGAGAGACTGTATATATTGTTAAGAAAAGATTTAATTTGTTTATTCTTTCATCTGCTCACGAAAATAAAAAGAAAAAATTTTTGGATAGAAATAGAACGATACATATACGCAAGGTACTTAATTACCATCGGACACCAAGTTCCAAGTTTGAAAAATATGTCGGAAACTACAAACTCATTGTCGGAATCCAATGGGTCCAAATCATTGGGTATTAGAATATGAAATAGAAATAATTAAAAAATGAAGCAGCCACGACGTGGTGCATCTTTTCCAATTAATTACACTGTATACTAGCGAAATGTCGATATCATGGATTTAACTATATGCTATTTGATTCAATAATTTGGGATTAGTATCAGTCTGCCGGTTTTAAATTAATATATTAGACTTGTTTTTATAACTTCGATAACGGTATAATTAATTATTTTAATGATTCAGTGATCTCTGAATGATGTCGAGATCGGGAAAAGGGGACGCCATACATTTATGGTTTCCTCTATTTTTTGCGTTAAATCTGAGTTTTATGTATGAATTTTTAACGGTCTTGATTATAAAACAAATCAAGATGATAAAGTTGCCTAACATCCAAATTCGAAATAGCAGGAGAGACCAAACAATAGTCTCTGATAACTCCTTTCGACTTGATACATTAATATATTTTTTTAAAAATAACCATATTACAAGGTTAAGTTTTAAAATAACCTGAAGTTTAAATAGAATAAAAAAGTAATAGTGCATGATACTTGTTTTATATATCAAATAAATTTGCCAAGTTTCAACCCCATTAAAATTATAGTTTATTACTTTGATAAGGTTGATCAAATATTCCCTGTTTGGCTTATTTATTTCAGTGAAAATTGAGATTTAATTTTCCAAATGATAAAGAAACAAGAATAAAATAGTGATTACCTACTGGTAGAGCCGTCAAAACGGGTCAAGTCCGTCGGATTGGTCCGCCCCGCCATGGAAAATAGGCGGGTTGGATTATTAAAATAATAGCCTGTTACCGAAACGGGCTGGCCCATTTAGGTCATGGGTTAGGATGGGACGAGACGGGATGGGTTGACCCGCGGGTTAGTAAACAATTAACAAATTTATATTATGAATATTTTTTATACTTTCTATTGAAGTTAATATAACAATTTACTTGTATTTGGGCTATTTTTTTTTTTTGGGCGCCTTTTAAATTGCAAAACCATTGATGTGACATTATAAAAAATAAAAGAAATTTCAAGAAGTAATTTAGTTCCATGTGCGATTTATTTTATTATAAAGTAAGATCTTAAATGATCGAATTGCATAAAAGAATTAGAAGAAAGTAAACATAATTGATCGTGTTAAATAAAATGATCATTTAACACATTAATACTCAAATGATAATTACAATCCAAACTCGAAAAAAATATTTTAGTTGTGGCGGGTTGGCTCGCTAGCCCGCCAACCCGTTGCCGGACAGGACGAGCCATACCTTTAGGAGCTTACTAGATTGACGGGCGGGCGAACTTGTCTCGTCCCGTCTACATGCGATCAACAACAAGGCTGAGCGGGGGTGGGTTGACCCGTTTGCCAGGACTACCTACTGGCAGAGTAGTCATTCATGGAATTAAAGCCGTCAAAATGGATTGGGATCGTCGGATTGACTCGTCAGCCAAATAATTTAAGTGGGCTGTGCTGGAATTTTATCAGCCTCATTTACAAACGGGCCAACCTGAATGGGCTGTAGGTCGAGACAATGCGGGTTGTGGTAAGCTAGGGTTGGTCCGTGAGTTGGGTGGGAAAACAAAAAAAGAATCAAAACATGATGTTAAAAAACACATTCATTCTTCTACTAAAAAATTCAAGCCCTAATTCTAAAGTTCCCATTGTCTTGACTCTCCACTCTTCATAAACCATAGGCTTTATTGAGCTTTCGTCCTTCGAGAGATTTTATAACTTTCTTACATTGTTGAACAATTTGATGTGTAAATCTATGGATTATGGTTATGATGATCATTTACATATATATATTACTTGAATTTTTTTGTCATTGATGTATTAGTTAGTGTTAGTGCTAAACAATTATCAGCCCATTTTAGATAATAATGAAAGGCCCAATCAGCAAAAGCCCAGCTCATTGATAATCAAGTCCGGTCCACAAAAGATAGGAGTTGAGCGCCAAATCAGTTAAAAGACGTGAGATATGACCCAGAACGTGGGAACATGGAAAAAACTACCCGAGGAAGAGATAAAAGGGGACGCTGGACAGTAAATGAATCATCAACAATCTGCACAAAAACTCAGCACAAAAGTCTGCACAACTTACTGTCAATTCTCAGCAAATTTATCATTCAAATTTCCTAGTTTCATTAGGCTTTCTGCATTTCAATTCAACTTTTCGACTTTGTTTTTATTATTACATTCTTGTAAACATCCTACATTTTTGTTGAAAATACAAATCAATGTCAGGAGTTTATTCCTATGAATTTCAATTTGATCATTTTTACCTTTCGGTATCATATCGTTTAGGAGATTATAACTGACGGTCAAGTTTAGTTCCTATTTTCGTTTTGATTTTAGAAGTTAGATGATCGTATTGAAGGCCATCCTCATGGCCATACAATAGCCAAAGAAGTCGTCGAACCACAAGATGAGATTCTGGAGAAAAGTGTTGTGGATGTGGAGGAAGCTTCCAAAATGATGGCTGAAGGAATTCTGGCGTACGTGAAAGCAGTAGTAAGCCAGACTACTCAATCCTCAAGCCACGGGAGTTTCCAGCAAAAAGGAGTAGAACAAGGTGTGGGGAGTTCAAAAGCGGGCGAAACTCGCCGCTCTATTCCAACTCACCCAGCCTTGGAAGAAAGATACACGCCACCTCATCGGAGAGATGAGCCTGTTTACCAGCGGAGCCCCGTGATAGCAAGAGGAAACGGGAATGTAAATGCAAGACCCTATTTCCAGCAACCATATGGCGTGACCAACCCAGTAAACCAACCTGCTTTGTACGATGAAATTATAGGCTTACCAATGGGGAGTACTGGATTCAACACAGAAAATGGAGCTCACCACGCTCGGGGGGCACAATTCTATAATCCTCCTCTACAAAATAGGAACGCTGGAGCAATTAATCTGGACATGGTAAGAGAAACTGTGCAGGAGCTATACGGACCAGCTTTACGGGTAATTGGTCGTCCCGAATTCCACAAACCATACCCCGAAATAATCGACCACAACAACCCCTATCCTAGAGGGTATAAAGTTCCAGACTTCAACTTGTTTTTCGGAGAAGACGGACAGTCTACGGTAGAGCACATTGCCAGGTTCACCATCAAATGCGGAATGCTGGCAAACCTGGAGAATTTTGCAAATCTGAAACTCAGGCTGTTTCCTAACACACTCACAGGTACTGCATTTACTTGGTATACGTTACTACCCAGGAACTCTGTGCTCACTTGGCAGGAAATGGAAAGACAGTTTCACACACAGTTCTATCATACGGAACCCGAGGTATGTATTGCAGATTTGTCCAGAATTACCCAAAAGAAGGGCGAGTCCGTGGATACGTTTATAGACAGGTTTAAAAAGATGAAGAACAGATGTAAAGTTTTTCTGCCGGAAATAGAGTTCGTAAAAATGGCGCAGAAGGGATTAGATTTCGAGTTGAGAAAGAAGTTCCAGGGAATGGAGTTCAGGGATTTCTTCGAGTTATGTTCCAAAGTGGCGGAATATGAAGAGTTGCTGAAAGAGGAGGCGTACAAAAGAAAGACAACAGTGGGATCATACTACCAAGAGATCGAAGAAGTAGCGTTGGCAGAACTTCGCACCAATGGCTCTTACACGTGTCCCTTGCTTAAAAAGAAAGCAGGGGAGCCAACAAAGAAAAGCAGTACACTGCCCGCCAAGGACACGCAGTACACCTTTGATGTTTCAAAATCTGATGAGATCTTTGATTATCTTGTAAAAGAGAATTTCATCACATTTCCTCCCGATCATAAAGCACCTTCAAAAGAAGAAACCAGAGGGCGGGATTACTGTAAGTATCACGATTCGTACAATCATACTACTAAGTCTTGTTGGGCCTTCAAAAATATTCTGCAGGAACGAATTAATAAAGGGGTGCTGAAATTCCCCGAAAAGCAAGACTCTATGGCAATAGATGAAGATCCATTCCCGCCAGTAGCGTCCATAAATATGAACTCCCCAGATTTGAGAGCAATCTTGAAGGAAAAAAGGGCAGAAAGGGGAATTTCAGAACCTGCTGGATTCAGAAGGGACAAATGTTCGAAACTTACACAGGCAGTGACGGATTTACAACAAAGCCAATGCCAAAAAATCCCCCAAGGAATATAGGTGGATCTACGGCCAATCGGCCGAGGAACCAATATGTCCACAGGGAAAGGAAAGAGTATCATCTGTCTAATGGTTCAGGCCGGCGAATGCCAAGAGAGTTCCAGAAAAGGGATGGCTGTTATCCCAGATTATCAATAAAGAACACCAGTGAGGAACGTAATTACATGAAGGAGAAGAAGCAAAAAAAAGAGCCTCAGGGGGCAAAGAAGGCAAAACTTTACCATAAACCCAGGTTTGTTCTCCCTCCCAGTAATGAAGTTGATAA
>KV011790.1:100670-139187 GCA_001598015.1 Dorcoceras hygrometricum
GTGTTACCATTGGAGATTATGGTGCCTTCTCTGCGTATAGCGAAGCAGAATGAGCTTACCTCAGAAAATTATAGCGAAGCGATGATAATTGAGCTTGAAGAACTTGATGAGCTACGAATGCAAGCATACAACGGACTGTTTTTACAGAAACAGAAAGTGGCCTAGGATATATAACAAAAGGGTCAAATGGAAAAGATTCGAAGAAGGGGATATCGTGTGGAAGGTGATACTCCCCATAGGAGCAAAGGACAGGGAGTGGGGAAAATGGTCCCCAAATTGGGAAGGACCCTTTAAAATACATCGGGTGCTGGATGGAAATGCATACTGGCTATCAAGCTTGGAGGGCGAGCCCCACAGAAGATGTATCAACGGCAAATATCTAAAGTCATATTTCCCAAGTGTGCGAGAAGAATATGAGAAGAAAACAGAGAAAGACAAACAGTAGGAGCAATAAAAGTAGGCTACCAGCCACTTTGTTTTTTTTAAAAAAGATAGAAGCTATTATTTAACATTATATGAAGCATGTACGCGGGATCTCAGTATGAAGTCGGCTCCTTAGCCACTTCTGATAATTATATGCGATTATGTTTTCTAAATGCTATCATTACAGAAACAAGAAGTACTCAGTGCATTGAAATAAAATGTCAATAAAAAGGCCAAACACATGGCCTGAAGACTCTGTCCAACAAAATTATCCACTGCTACAAAGATCAATACTAGTGTCCAGTCACAACATCAAAAGCCAGAACAGCTAAAAACTAAATGGTTCAGCAAAAAATACGACGAAGTTGTTCCCACTTTAGTAAGCATTCTCCTTGTTTTTCGTCCGACTCTTGTATCTCCCGTGCCCATTTACCATATTCTTCCTTCAAACTCACCACTTCGTCCACAAAAATTTGAGTGTCGCGTCGACTGGACAGCAGCTTCTTTTCCAGAGACTCAGCCTCATCCATCAGCGAAGCCATCTTGGCTCGATGCTCAAGGATCTTCTCTTCCAATCTCTTCACCTCATCCTCATTGGTGTCATACTCGGTAGTTAGATTCTGGATTTGGGCCCGGACAGAGGAATTCTCTTGCTCCATACCTTCAGCCTTGCGACGCTTATAGTGGAAATCCTCCACTTTGGCCATCAACGATGTGCTCCTTGCCTGAGCCGCGTCCGAATCTGAAAATATGGTCGCAACATTCTCCAACAGAGAAGAATCAGAGGAGAATTCAGGAGCAACCCTCAAGATCGAAACAGCGGATATCATAGCCATGTTTCCCCGAGCTGGTGCAAACCCAACTCAAGGAAATTGCGGACTGCTGCCTTGGCGAAAGAAAGAGACTCCACTGAAGGGACACTCCTAATTAATTGAGAGGAAGTAGAGGTCCCAGCATCAGAAAAACCAAAATCAACGTTTATAGCCGATCTCTCAAGTTGTTGAAATCGCGCACGACGAGAGGAGAGATCCTGAAGGGTGAGGGTCATGAGGAAAATGAAAGAAATGTTTAAAAAAGCAAAGCCAAACAGGGAAAAGTAACTCAACCGATGGGATACACGGAGGATCGGATTCAGGAACCAGGCCAGTATTTCTTTCCTCCAGGGAGTAATCATCAATTAGCTCTTCAGTAGTCGGGGAGCCTTGGGGATTACCAGCGTCTTCATCACCACTACTATCATCATCATCACCAAGGCCAGGGGGAGAGGAGACTAGGTCCACAGGATCGTCATCAGTATTTGAAAAGCTAGACACCAGTCGAGAGGAACTCCTGGTGGAGTATTTCCGCTCCCTAGAGCTTTGAATAGGACGGGAAGGGGCAGACGAAGCCTTCCTTTTCTTTGATTTCACTGGGGCCAATGAAGGTGTAACAGTTATTCCAACAGAAGCCGAAGCCTTTGTATCCTTGGCTGCAAAAGCAAGAAATATCAAAAGCCAGGCACAATGTAGTAAGAAAAACAGGCAGATATGCAAAAATGATAGAAAACCTGAGGGATAGTCGAAGGTAGGGGCCAACACAGCACGCCTAGGAGGCCACCAAGCGGTAAAGGAATTCACATCTTCTGGAGCATACACACGAATGGGGCTGAGAAATGAAGATGGAGCAGCAGCAAGTAGTTCGACAGTGGCCTTAGAGAGGCGGCCACTGCCTAGCTCAGAATCAAGGTGCAGAATATCCATGGGGTAATATAAAACGAGGTGAGGAATGATTGGTTTTAAACCAAATTGTCTAGGAAAGAGGGACGGGTTGTAGAACTCAAAGGACCAGCTAACATTGGCCCTAGAGGCAACAGGCGACCGAGCCCCTAGACAATCGACTACAAGGAATCGGTGATGGACGCAAGCAGTTAGCAAAGTGTCAGAAACAGATTCTGGGGAGTCATCCCTAAAACCTGGATAAGCAACTACCCATGATTGGTCGAAAGAACCAACACGAGGTCGAGGCGGCGGGGTAAGCTCATCAAAAGTCCCGGATTGTAGAAACTCGACAAATGCGGTAGCAGAAGATTCAAGTTGACCCTGCATCAACAGGATCGTAGACAGAGAACCAGCAGAGGCAGGAAATGAAAAGAATTTGGAAAAATAGGCCGCTGACCATACTTGCAAAATCCAAGCCACTCCCCCAAGCTTGGACAGAGGGCTGTTGGCTACACAAGAATTCATTTCCCGGTAAAAGGACCCTAGCAGCATTGCTGCTAAATTGTAAACTTTCCCAGTGCTCAGGGAACAGGCCATGGGGAGGTATTCAGCAGAAGGCTTCCCGGAGATAGGACAAAAAACATACTGACATATAAGCACCCACAAAAACATAATGTGCTCAATCTCAGTTGGGTCCTCGGAGCTATCCTCATACTGCTTCACTACTGCCCGATGAGAAGGATAGCAATAGCGCAGGGGAGCAAGTTTAGGGGCTGCATGGTCATCAATAAGGTAAGGAGAATCAGGGCCAATCAACGGAAGGCCAGTAAAAAGATAAATGTCATAGAGGGTAAGGGACATGGGCCCCCAAGCAAACAGGAAGGCATTGTTGGATGGAGACCAAAAGCGGATCAAACAGTCGAATAACAAAGACTGTTTGGGGATGCCTACCTTGGACAGCTCTATTAAACTCCAAAGGCCCTGAGACCTCCACTGGTCTCCAAATTTAGGCTGTAGATGATTGACCCAATCAACCCATTGGGCTGATACTCGTGGCCAGGATTTAAATTGAGCAGGCACTGCGTGAGGAAGGAGGGATTGAGATAACAACAGATCAGTGCTGGATCGGAAATGAACAGGGAACAAGCGATTTTGGATAGTTGCGGGGAACGCATTATCAGAATATGAAGGATGATCAATGGGCCCGATGGCTTCCACTGGGAGAACAACCCCCATCTCAGATCTCAAAAAGAAAGGTATCACATAGATACGCACCACTTATCCAATTTTAGCAAATGTATGCACAAATACCTGTTATCTGCAATAGGGCGATCAACGCATTGTTCGGAGTTAGACATTACTACAAGCAAAATACATACGTGTGAGACATGTGATCTTAAGCAGAAGTATCATAGAGATCCCACCTAAACTACATAGGAAGACACGGGTCATCGACAGAACAAGGAATGCTACTGTTTCAAACATAAACAGTGTACAAGCATTCGGCCTTCATGACAAGAGAACAACAGCAACATTGATCTAAACCCCAACTATATACCCAATCTCTCAAACCCAAAAGGAGATCAACATATCTACCTACCTATCGTCCTCCACAAGTATAGAATACCGACGCCATACCTGAGAACAGAGGAGCACCAAAACGGTTGAAGGCAGAGGAACGCCCCGGAAAACAACACTCGACGGCCGTAAGGTTGAAGAAGCGACGCACGACGTAGGGACGGTGCTGGGAATTTGGGGCAATGGCGAAATAGGCGCACGCGGGACTGAACGCCGATGAGAAATGCAAGAAATCAAGAATGGATTGACAGGAGATTCGACGAAAATCGGCCGAGGGATTTGGGAGAGAAATGCTAGGGATTTTACAGAGAAGACGCGCGAATGTTTGGGGATTTTGCCCTCTTTCTTAGGAGACATCAAAATTCAAACCGATTTAGGGCTGTGTGAGCAAAGAAATAGACACGGGCCAATGTCCAATACACAAGCAAATGGCCTGCCAGGCCACATGCTTGCAGGGGGCATTTGTTAGTGCTAAACAATTATCAGCCCCTTTTAGATAATAATGAAAGGCCCAATCAGCAAAAGCCCAGCTCATTGATAATCAAGTCCGGTCCACAAAAGATAGGAGTTGAGCGCCAAATCAGTTAAAAGACGTGAGATATGACCCAGAACGTGGGAACATGAAAAAAACTACCCGAGGAAGAGATAAAAGGGGACGCTGGACAGTAAATGAATCATCAACAATCTGCACAAAAACTCAGCACAAAAGTCTGCACAACTTACTGTCAATTCTCAGCAAATTTATCATTCAAATTTCCTAGTTTCATTAGGCTTTCTGCATTTCAATTCAACTTTTCGACTTTGTTTTTATTATTACATTCTTGTAAACATCCTACATTTTTGTTGAAAATACAAATCAATGTCAGGAGTTTATTCCTATGAATTTCAATTTGATCATTTTCACTTTTCGGCATCATATCGTTTAGGAGATTATAACTGACGGTCAAGTTTAGTTCCTATTTTCGTTTTGATTTTAGAAGTTAGATATTTTTACACTTTTTTACACGAATTGGCGCACGAGCGCCTGGCACGCCCAGCAATTCGCAAAATTAACACAAACAGTTAGCAAGAAATCAAGGATTAGGAATTTTTCTTCAAATGTTATTTTTGAAATGGTTAAATTCAATGAATTATAGGGATTGTTCCATATCTGTTTAATGTTTCAAATTTTTTGGTGAGTCAGCCAGCCAGACTAATCCATAATCGATTTTGGGTTGGACTTCGGGATTTTCTATCTCACAAGTACAGTGGGTCAGCCCATCCCAACCCACCATCTGGTGTGCTTTTGGTATGCCAGCTGCCCCATCATGGGCCGATCGGTTTGAGAGTTCTACATGTAAGCATATAAAATATTCAACACATGGACCAAGGCCTTTAACAAAATTGCCCTTGTATATCACTTTACTTTTATTATAAAAAAAACTTCGCTTCACATCCAAAATTAAATTCAGTACGTTTGCAAGTGAACTTTTTATTTTGCTCAAAAAAAGTTGGAACCTTTTATTCACCTCCAATAATTAAGTTCAATATTTTACTGACAAAAACTACAAGATTTAATCATCCTTTTTTCCTTAATGATATGTAATTAGTGTTTTATGTAAGTGGTGTTAGTACGCACCTTGTGTTGTACTGGAGTTAGGCCCATCAGAAAATGGACTAAATGGCCCATCTGTCGATTGAGGGCCTTAGTTGAGAATCTCTCAACAGATCCAGAGAACAATACTCGACAAAAGGCCCAATTTTGGTATATATAAATATTAAATTTACTAATTACCAAGAACATTGGATTAAGAACAACAAAATGATACCACACAAATATAAACTAGATCGATGAAAACTAATAATATTTCCCGAAACAAATCCTCACAAAATGGTGAAAGCTAAAATTTATTCAATGTGTTATTTGATTTCTGCAAAATTTAAACTCATGGGTGATAGTCCTCGTGGGTCACTCGATGGATCAGTCTATAATGTGTAATATTACACCAACAAAATGGAACAGAACGAATGGATCGACAAGGTATATGTATAATCTCAATAATTAGTAACTTACTTATTTATTTATTTATTTATTTATATATTTCATCACATGTGACACCATACTGGCCCAGTCGAGACAAGGTAGGAGGAGTGGAGTATTTCACGTCCGTACCGAAAAAGTTGGGTCGCATTTGCATGCGTGATGCTTTCATACAAAAACTAATAAATGCCCCCTTGCTAGCTAGCTAGTGGGATATTTTTTCAAGCTTTAATCATTTGTGAAAAAGATCCAATTTAGTAAAATATTGGCTCGAAAGGCGAATTCAGTGGGTTAAGAAAAAAAAATTCTTATTTTTCAACAAAAATAAGAAATTTATATGTTTTTCCAAAATATATCATATGATACATAGAAGCATTTATGCTTGCTTTATAAGTTTGTCCATCATGTGGATTAATACACTAGGGTACGTGTGTACATGGTTTACTTCCTTGAATAAATGCTTTTAGGTCCGGCACGAGACGAAGAGGACATGGGACAAACTATCATGAAAGAAGAGAAAAAGTAGTCACGAATATTATGTATTATGAACCAACATGCATATGATTGCCATGCCATTTTCGCGCATGGGATCTTATTTTTTTCAATAATCAAAAGGGAGAAAAACAGAAAGAAAAAAGAATTAATAATCAACTTAGAATAAAAGTTAATCAGGGATATCGTTGGATCCATAGAAAAAATAACAATATTATGTGAAATCGGGATCTTTACTAATTAACCCATGCTGTCTTTTGGTTGGAAGAGGGTCAACTTTCATGAATTTGAGTGTGGTCTTCTATGCCTACTCATCTCGGTGCTCAAATGCATTGTTTTTAAAATCGAATTGAACCTATTGATAGAAAGATTGAACTGATCAAACCAATCAAAAATCCGTTCAACCGGTTTTCAATTTTATTTTTAAAAAAAATCGATTTCGTACTATCTTAAACCGTAAAACTAATATTTATATATTTAAATCAATAAATTTTTTTGTATATATTATTCATTATATAATTTTAATATTTATTAATATATAATTCCAATTCGATCATTCGGACGAATCGATTGGATAATTTTTAAAAATTAGACTAGTTCGATCAGACGGATCATGAAACATTGCTCAAATGACTCGCCAAAATTTTGACCTAAGTCCATATTTTTATTAAATCAATAAGACCACACATATTATTCATTTCCCTCAAACAGGATAATGGGCTATGTACTGTAATGTGATAGCAGGATTTGAAAGCATCACATATATTGAATTTATCCATTGTACGTAATTCTAATTAATTGGTCGTAGCTTGCTAGGCTACGTGAATTTGTCTCGTAGGAGGGACGAAAGTCAAGAAATCATTAATGTTGGAGAATAAGGACAATGATTTCTGTTCATCGAATTCTTGCTATGGTTAGGACATAGTAGTGCATTTTGGGGTATAATTTAATTGGACCTATCCCTAATTGGCAGACAAGATTTAAGAGGTTCGGATATTCATATGGTGAAACTTGAAAGATCACATAAGTGGGATTTGTACCTGTTTTATCAACAACTAGATATAGCTGGTGTAACACTACTTGTTGATGTCAATTGACAGAAGTTATGCATATTTAAAATAATGTGTTTCACCAACGTTTATATTTAATCGCTCGGTGACAAGGATGCCACCATTGGTGGATTAGGGTTCCTCAAGTCAAGAGTATTTTTAATAATACACCAAAATATTCTAGGAAAGTTGAAATCGTTTTATTCCCCGATCATAAAATATAAATTAAGCATTTATATCAATACTTTGAGAGCCAGTCGCCTGATATTTGTCTGCTACTTACCATTTACCTGATTAGTGTTGTTTGCATGATATTATGTTAGAGTGTATATCATGCACATTCAAAGCCATCTCCATTCATCTTAAACTATCAATTTATGAGTTCGCAGCAGGCTACCTACCAGCATCTTATCTCTTTTCATCCTTTCCGGTGATACTAATAGAAACAAAGTACTTGCCAACAAACCTGAACTCTCTCCCAGCGAATCAAGAAATCTAATGTAATCGGTGGATGCATAATTTTGATTGGAATCCCAGGATTGAGATGTTCGCCTGGTCCGATTTTGGATCATTTACTATTCATTCTCTATAAGATGGCGTTTTGAGTTAGCCTCTTCTCTTTATGGATACTCTTATGGATACGGTCGAAAAAAAGACATCCTCTTAAGCTCAATTAGATGCAAGATTTGACTAAAAAACAAATAAAAATTTAAAGTTGACCGAAGATATAGGGGGTATATATATATGTATATCTATATATATTTCATCTTAATATTATGATAGCTATGCTCCAACTATGTTGCATGTGACTTGGTTTAAATATAGTCCTTTTTAGTATTTAACTAATGATTACATACTGGATACTTAGATTATTAATATTAGATAAAAGCAAATTTGACCACAGGCAAGACAATGTAGTGGCATAATGAAGTCACTTGCAGCCACTTTTGGCAAATTATTCAAGTGCCTATCTAGTGCTTATTGATTATTATATTTCTTAAGCTTTCGTTTAAATTAATTTCCTTAGGTGATAAATGGTTTAATTTAATTTATTTATAATATCTCACATTACCAGCTTTAAGTAAACATGTTTGATGTAGCCAAATTTTGTCCAGTCGAAGAGCTGATACCACATCGGGATGTAAGGTCGGGAGATCGAGCTCGGGTCGTCGGGCACCACGTCGTGCTTCAGGCACGGGAAGGTGGAAGCGCTTCTCCTTGATATCTGCAACGACAAGTCACTGGTCAGAGGGCGTCGGAGGTGTGTCCGGCGAAGCCCCTCCGATGCTTAAGTCATGCAGTGCGTGAGAGGAAAAGGGAAAAAAGTATATGTTGTGAGAGCAAGTGAGTATGAGAAAAGTGAGTCTGGAATGAAGGAGCAAACCTGGTATTTATAGAGGGGCTAAGGCGGTGGAGATAGCATATCTCTGCGAATATTCGCCGATTATATCGGGTGAGATACTTTCCACGATCCTCGGGGATCTCGTCGGCCAAATAAGGAAAGTCGTATCGCTCATAGATCCTTCAAATAAGGAAAGACGTATCCAGGCGGGCTCTTCCTCGGTCGTCGGGACATGGTCCTCGGGAGGCGTTCCCTAACTGGTAGCTGGTCGGGTTTGAAGCGTGCTGCTCGATCCTCGGATCCCGAGATGGTTATGGGGGAATCCATGTTCAACTATTAAACTATAAAATAGTGCATACAAAATTTCATTCCTATACAATTAAATAATTGGTACACAGGACAAATAAAAATTACTCGTGGAACGAGTCTATTAACTTACGACTGACTGCAGTTTATTATTAATAATACTAATTATGAAGTCCCCACGAGAGGGTCGTGGGAGTGGATACCTTTTGACTCTTGTAAAGGGCCTTACATTCTACTAATTATTATCTGTTTAAAATAGAGTTTTTAAATTCAAGATATTATTACTTTATAGATGTAAAAGTAGGTCATATTATTAGTTTTACCGAATTTTCCCGAAAAGCTTTCCCCAATAGAAGAGCCGACACGATGTTGCTGAGTGAGATCTGTTGAAGCTGAAATAGGAGGAGCTTAAGTCAGATCGGGTGCTTGAGAATATAGAGCAAGTGTAAATATAATGCAGAGAGCTTGTGTGTTTGCGAATGTCTATAGAATAAAGCACATCTGGTATTTATAGAGGGGTTAGATGGTCGTTGCAGGCGCATTATCCGACGTGTGACGTGATGGAGCGTTTTGCTCCTTGTATTGCGCACATGTTGACTATTTCCCAAGCGAGATTGTCGTCTCGAGACGAATCCAATGCTTACTCATAGCGTGACATCCAAGACGTGATTATTGGGAATAATAAGGTGTTACCGGGAGGTCAGACACGTGTTAGGTCCTCTTGCCTCGAGCTTGTGATGGTCACCTCGGATCAAGAGGTTTCCCTACAAGAGCTGATGGTCACCTCGGGTCAAGATATGTTCCTGCAAGAGGTGATGGTCATCTCGGGTCAAGAGGTATTCCTGCAAAAGGTGCATAGGTGTTCCTACAAGTGCTGATGGTCACCTCGGGTCAAGAGATATTCCTGCAAGAGTTATCCCTGCAAGAGCTAATGGTCGTCTCAATCAAGAGGTATTCCTACAAAAGGTGCATAGATGTTCCTGCAAGAGGTGCAGAGATATTTCTGCAAGAGCTGATGATCACCTCAGGGCAAGAAGTGTTTTGATGGGTGAAGGTATTCGAATCTCGAGGTGATGTATGTGATATCAATATTGTATACACCGTGGATGAAATCGCAGCTCAACTTAGATTATAAAAGATGAAATAGAATTCAAATAAACAATATAATATTATTTTTTCACTATTAAAGGGAAAACCCTGCTTACCCCTGTTCAATGAGTGTGTCTTACTCATGATTAATATAAAAGCACTATACTTAATGGACCCTTAGTTTTCTTTCTTTTTTTTTAACTTCATCCAACAGTTTTGAAACGCATAATCTATAAATAAAAAATAAAATAAAAAATCAATAATTTATTTCTGGGTCTTGCACCAGTCCATGAAACGAAGTCACTCAAAATTTTGGTACAAATAAATTAACAAAATTGGAATAATCTTATACTCGATAAGAAGTTTTTTTTTTTTTTTTTTTACAAAAATGTTTACTGAACTTCTTGTTGGAATCTACTTTTTTCTTTGAACCTTTATGTCATATCTAGTCAATTACTTTATTCGTTGTTCTTTTAAAATATGAAGAATCTCTGGTCTCTTTACAGCTCAAACTGAACAATTTGAAATTTTTTTTTGCAAATTAGAGAAATCAGAGAATAAAATGCCTCGACTTTGGGAGGAGGAAACCAAATTACGAAGCATTGAGGCTTAATTTTTTTAAAAAAAATTGTATATTTACCTTCATTACCTTGGAATGACTAATTATAGGCATGTAAACGAATCGATCTACACTGACTTTCTAGTTTGATTCATTTATAATCTAGTCGAACTAAAGCTTTACTTTAACGAATATATTCAAACTTTACGATTTTCGTGTTGTTATCGAGTTTAAACGAGATTAATAAATTATAAAATATAGTTTAATAAATATTAGATACATTAGAAATTATGTAGATAAATAAATTATTCCTTACTTAACTAAAATTTTATTCGGATTCATGTTTTTTTATATACAATTGGTATAAGAAATATAAAAATTTATAAATCAAACAATTTTAAAATATTAGTTTTTATCTAAGAGTTACTTCGTTCTACCAAACCTGTTAACGAGTAAAATTCGCGTTTGGTTCATTTATCTTAGAGAATTCATTAAACGAGCTCAAACGAGCTTTTATTGAGTCAAATATTGTTTTAGCTTTTCATTGATTATTCCAAATAGAATAGCTAAAATTTACAGAGTTAAGAACTTAATGTCATGAAACTTTGAAGTATTAGATCATCTCCAACCCAACACCAAAATGGTGTAAAACACCATTTTGGTGCTGCAAAATGAACTCCAACCCTCTGCACCATTTCTTCAAAATGGTGCAGCACCAAATATTTTGCACCATATTTGGTGCAGAGTTTTTCGCTCTGCGCCAAATCTCTATCTTTTCTTTTATCTTTTTTTATTATACTAAATAATTATTGAAAAATATATTTATATAAAATAATTTTAAAAAATAAATTTACTAAATTTTTTTTTTTTTTTTACAAATTAGAGAAATCAGAGAATAAAATGCCTCGACTTTAAGGGGAGGAGGAAACCAAATTACGCTGCATTGAGGCTTAATTTTTAAAAAAAAAAAATTTGTATATTTACCTTCATTACCTTTGAATGACTAATTATAGGGATGTAAACGAATCGATCTACACTAACTTTCTAGTTTGATCATTTATAATCTAGTCGA
Organism: Dorcoceras hygrometricum; assembly: GCA_001598015.1. Classification (NCBI taxonomy): domain Eukaryota; kingdom Viridiplantae; phylum Streptophyta; class Magnoliopsida; order Lamiales; family Gesneriaceae; genus Dorcoceras; species Dorcoceras hygrometricum. Next base: position 112,298 of record KV011790.1, read on the forward strand.
ACTCAAGCTTTACTTTAACGAATATATTCAAACTTTACGATTTTCATGTTGTTATCGAGTTTAAACGAGATTAATAAATCATAAAATATAGTTTAATAAATATTAGATACATTAGAAATTATGTAGATAAATATATTATTCCTTATTTAACTAAAATTTTATTCTGATTCATGTTTTTTTATATATAATTGGTATAAGAAATATAAAAAATTATGAATCAAACATCTAAAAATATTAGTTTTATCTAAGAGTTATTTACGAGTGTTCTACCAAACCTGTTAACGAGTAAAATTCGGGTTTGGTTCATTTATCTTAGATAATTCATTAAACGAGCTCAATCTATATTTTATCGAGTCAAATATTGTTTAAGCTTTTCATTGATTATTCCAACCAGAATAGCTACGGAGTTACGAAATTAATGTCATGAAACTTTGAAGTATTAATGAATTTGTTCAATATAATCCTTTTTCATCTATATCTTGGCTGGAATCTTTCGACAATCTTTTAATGAAATGCACCGACATTAATACATCTGTATGTGGTGTTAAACTTAATTAGTGAGTTTAGTGAATGTCCTTAATCTCATTTTGGACCTGAACAAATTCAGATAAAGACGTATTTAATGACCATTCTTCCAACCGAAACAACCTCGAAAAAAATCTTTATATCCACAGATGCTCATCGATCCTTTTATTAAGAAATGACTTTAAGTCTTTAATTGAGTTTAGCTCAAAAGTTTTTGTTCACATCGAACTCCAAATTTCATCAAAGTTCTAAATTTTAACATGTTAATAGAAACTAACATTGACATTTGAGCTAACTGTCTTATGTTGATTAATATCTCGAAATTCGATGAAGAAGTCGAACTATAAATTCGTCACTCGACCGATACCATAAATGGAGGAATAAAACAATTTATTTGGATAGGGACATTTAACCCTTTCCAGATTTAGAAGGCAAAAACACAAGAATTGATTCCCACTTTGGGATTCGTATATTTTCAAGTCGTACTGTTTCAGTATATCTATTCATAAACATAGATAAATATAAATCTGCCACACAGCAACATCAAACGGACGGAATCCAGCTGGAGTTTCTATAATTCAGGTGTCTGATTCGTCCAGTACAATTTTCACCATCGGTAAATAGATTTTATTTAATTGCTTTTTTAAAAGAAGATAAGTGTACTGATTATTAATGAAAAAGAAATAAGGGGAAATAAAAAAAATTTTAATTACATGAAAGTTGCACGCCAAACGGCATTAATGGAAACTAGTTATAATTTCCATAATTAATTTCATTTCGTATGATATCTCACGTAATTGAATTTTTTCCCCCAATCGAGTAGCTGTCACCTGATTTGGAGGTCGAGAGGTCTTTCTTCGGGAGACAAATGCCTCAAGCACTAGACGCATGCAATGAATAAGCAAGTGTGTGTTGGGATGGGTCATGCTACGGGACACCCTCAAATCTGGTCCATGGGAGAATACATCCCGAGATAGGGCTAAACATTTAGATGGAAACGTATACGTCGGGTGACCTGTAACCACAGATCGGGAGCTTGGTCCTCGAGACACCCATCTCGGATCACCTACAATCATAGAAACAAGTCGGATGATATCAGAAATGTTTCCGGTGAAACTTCTGCGATACTTAAGTCAATTCGAGTGATCGTGAGAAATATATGAAGCTGAGAGCTTGTGAGGACGTGTAAAGTGAACATATCTGGATATTGTTATAAAGGGGCTAAGCTGTTGTGCCGGGTGTGTCACCCGGCGTATGACGTGCTGGAGCGAGTCTTGTGTCTAGTATTGCGCATGCATTGACCATTTCCCAGGCGAGATTGTCGCCTTGAGTTTTCGGATAGCGACTAATTCAATGCTACTTATAGTGTGCAATCAGAGACGTGATTGTTGCGTTTTAGAGTATCAGATCGTGCAAGACTACAAAGTACTTTTCTCGAGCCTCTTGTCCTGAGCTCCCGATGAGTTGTTCAGCATGACCAGGTCCAGAGGTACAATTACAAGGTATCAATATCATATACGAGGTAGAAATATAGTGTTGGGACGTTGGAGCTATCGTTCCATCTCTCGGAACGACGGCTACTTCTCCGCTGGAGTTAAACGTTGAAACTCAAACTCAACCAGTTTTTGCCCGCAAAAGAAATAATAGAAAAGTGCCCAAGTCGAAAAAAAAAATGGTGATATATATTCGAGAACTTAAAGGACAAGTTACGCGATTTTTTAAATCATGTTTTTGCAGAAATAATATAATCAAAGAAGTTTGATGAAAAAGAGAGTGATTATACAGCGTGACACCTGATGACATTTCTAAACAACTGAAATTAGAGTCAGAGGAGGAATCTGCAGATTTTACTATTATTTTTTTCTGACCAAATGAGAGAAAAATAAAATCACACATCCTTACCTCTCTCTTTCAGAGATTGATTCCTCTGTTCTTGAATGTTTTCCAGCTAAATGTGGAACAGAATAGTATACAAGTGACTTTTATCGGGATCAACTATAATTACACCATCTATAATAAAAGCTAAATTTTTAATTACCTTTTCAATTATTAAACGTGACAATATATTACATCTAACCACCCCATGCAGTAAAAACATGGGTTTGGTCAAAAACTCAACCTACGGTGGACACAGTATTCATTGTCCGATAGAGTACAAAAATTTTCTCCCTTTCACATTGTTTAGTTTTTCACTTATGTCTTATTTTATCTCCTCTGTCCGCGTGTAGGTGTGCCTTGCCTCGTACTCTTCCGAGTAACTCTCATTACTTGTAATAAATTTCATTTTTTTTGTACTATATTATAAAATTGCAAATCATGAAAGTATTCTAGACTTGAGTGGTAAGTCTTAAATAGTCAATATCAATTAATTGTCAGTATTCAATATATAAAAAAATATGATCAACCCAACATATTATGTTAAATGTTAGTTCGATAGAGTTGTATAGACTCAGAATCCATACTCGTGTATCTTACTCGGAGCAAGAAATGACAAAATAAATAGCAATAGCAATTAGCAAAGTTAGCAGACCATCATTTTCATTCATAAAATAATATAATAATAGCAAGGAAAATTTAAAAAAATTCGAGAGAGAGCATCAGTGGGCTGTTTGTTTGTTCTGTATATTTCTCAGTCGAAAACCTCAGAAAAATGACAAGAGATAGCGAGGAGATAAAGACGATAGAGCAATGGAGATGGTCTGAATTGCAAGGCCTTGAACTCCTGGTGTCAGATAATGCAGAAGAATTACAACACATCCACCCTTCGTCAGTTAAAGCCCGCGACCACATTAAAAGCAACGCAACTGCTGTCTCAACTGCTGCAGTCAGCACATCACAAGTCAAACCAGGAGCCCAGGATTCTGTTGGAACAAGTGGGACAGTGGTGGGAATGGAGGTTTCAGCCTCTGAGAGTCGTAAAAACGGCGGTGGGGTGCCGGAGAAGACTGGTGCCTCGCCGCCGGCCGTTGGGTTTGGTGAGCTTTTCAGGTTTGCCGATGGGCTGGATTATTTTCTGATGAGCTTTGGTACAGTTGGTGCTATCGTTCATGGAAGCTCATTGCCTTTGTTCCTTAGATTTTTTGCTGATCTTGTTAATTCCTTTGGTTCTAATGCGAATGATGTTGATAAGATGACACAAGAAGTTTTGAAGGTAATGATTCGTTGAATCTTGGAAGGAATTTGTAAATGGAAAGATCATGTTATAATTTCTTAAACTCGGTTATTACTTGTTTGCAGTATGCGTTTTATTTTCTTGTAGTGGGAGCTGCGATATGGGGATCTTCATGGGCCGGTAAATTTTCCTGCGTCATTGATTTTTACGAACTTGTGTTTCGTTTTCTTGAGTTAATCAAAGGTTCTCTTTAATGGTGTTGCAGAGATTTCATGTTGGATGTGGACTGGGGAGAGGCAGTCGACAAAAATGAGGATCAAGTACTTGGAGGCTTGTTTGAACCAAGACATTCAATTCTTTGACACAGAGGTTCGGACATCGGATGTAGTTTTTGCCATTAACACTGATGCAGTAACGGTTCAAGATGCCATTAGTGAAAAGGTGAAGAAGAAACCATGAAACTTTAGTGGATTTTTTCTGAGTTTATCAGGTTTATTTTTTCCTCTTGTATTCAGTTGGGAAATTTCATGCACTATATGGCAACATTTGTATCCGGATTTGTGGTGGGATTCACGGCAGTATGGCAGCTAGCTTTAGTCACTCTTGCAGTGGTTCCTCTCATAGCAATAATTGGCGGTATCCACACCGCTACATTGGCAAAACTATCGGGCAAAAGCCAAGAAGCTCTGTCAGAAGCTGGAAATATCGCAGAACAGGTGACAAATATCGAATCTTGAATCTTGAAAATGATTTTTAGCTCACGGAAATTCTGTTTCTTCATCATTGATTGAAATGAACTAGCAGACAATAGTCCAAATTCGAACGGTTGTGGCATTCATTGGTGAGTCGAGAGCTTTACAGGCCTATTCAGTGGCATTGAAGGTTGCTCAAAGACTTGGTTACAAGAGTGGATTTTCAAAGGGATTGGGACTGGGAGCTACTTATTTTACTGTCTTTTGCTGCTATGCCCTTTTGCTCTGGTATGGAGGTTACTTGGTTAGGCACCATTTGACGAATGGAGGGCTTGCAATAGCAACAATGTTTGCTGTCATGATTGGTGGGCTGTAAGTTTAGTTCATTCTGGAGTAGATTTGGATACATTTAACTGTTTCTAATCTCTCTTGGTTTTATAATGTGCTGTGATTTAGGGCTCTGGGGCAGTCTGCTCCAAGTATGGCTGCATTTGCAAAGGCAAGAGTTTCAGCTGCTAAAATCTTCCGGATAATCGATCAAAAACCAGCTGTGGACAAAAACAGCAACTCGGGTTCTGAATTGGAGTCAATAACAGGGCAATTGGAGCTTCAGAATGTGGATTTCCACTACCCTTCAAGGCCGGAAACTCGGATACTCGACAGCTTTTCACTCCTCATCCCTGCCGGGAAGATGGTTGCCTTGGTTGGAAGCAGTGGCTCTGGAAAAAGTACAGTGGTATCCCTTATTGAGAGGTTTTATGATCCCACCTCAGGTTATGATCCACTCTATTATCAAGATTTCTAACATATGGTTTACAAATTTAACAAAATCTTGCAATATTCAACAATTTCTTGGCTACTTTGTAAGTGTAAATATCTAATTTCTACAAACTTGAATGTTTGTAATAAGAGTATCAGAATTTGGGATAACTGGTCCAAATCATCTGGTGCATCTTGGATATGAATTACCAATTTATCTTTCATGTCTTTTTGGCCTATAGGGGGTGGCGGCAGTTGGGGGTGGTTGCTTTTGTAAAGTTACTACACAACTTACAATAAGCTCGAGTTTTCGAGTTTTTAGTAAATGTGGTTTTTGACGAATTGCATTTGCAACAGGACAAGTTTTGCTTGACGAGCGCGACATAAAGACATTAGATCTGCGGTGGCTGAGGCAGCAGATTGGGCTTGTGAGCCAAGAACCAGCGCTATTCGCAACCACGATCAAAGAAAATGTACTTTTGGGGAGACCTGATGCGAGTTTAATAGAAATTGAAGAAGCAGCTAGAGTCGCTAATGCACATTCATTCATCGTCAAGCTTCCAGATGGCTATGATACCCAGGTTAGCTAGTTTCTGCATGCATTGAATCCTGAATTTGGAAAACAAATATGGTCTTCTCTTGATATTTAATTGCAGCATTGCTAACGGTTTATTTGGTCAACAATACCAACCTAACATTATTTATTAAGTCAAGAAATGGAAATTTCAATTGAAGCTAACATTGGTTGTTCAACAATGCTCATCAAGTTTTTTTGTGAAAGAAGCAGCTGGTACAAAGCAAGGTACGTGGAATACAATATACTGATGCAGATCGAAGTAACTTGTAAAAATCCAAGGCAAGCATAAGATAGAAGCCATTCGAATTGTTACATCAATAAGTTTTAACCATTCACATTTGGAAAAATATCAAATTTTGTCATACAAAACAGTTTCCATACTTCTAAAGCAAATTATAGAAAAGAGATCTTAACTGTGTGCTTCACATACATTAGTAAGCACTTCCACTGATGGAGAAAAGGGATGCATGACATTAATCATTGTGCAATGGCAGGTAGGGGAGAGGGGTCTTCAACTTTCGGGTGGACAGAAACAGAGAATCGCAATAGCCAGGGCGATGCTAAAGAATCCAGCCATATTGCTCTTGGATGAAGCAACAAGTGCACTGGATGCTGAATCAGAAAAGCTGGTGCAAGAAGCACTGGACCGTTTTATGATTGGAAGGACGACTTTAGTGATTGCCCATCGTCTTTCTACAATTAGAAAAGCTGATCTAGTCGCTGTTCTGCAGCAAGGTAGCGTTTCTGAGATTGGAACCCATGACGAGTTATTTGCTAAAGGAGAAAATGGTGTATACGCCAAGCTTATCAAACTGCAAGAAGCTGCACACGAAGCCGCTATCAGCAGTGCACGAAAGAGTAGTGCAAGGTACAGTTAAAATCTTGGGACTTCAAAAACAACAATTGTACTCATTGAGTTGTGACTTACCACTTGATGAGTATTTTATACTGTAGGCCTTCTAGCGCGAGGAATTCTGTAAGCTCGCCCGTAATCACAAGAAATTCTTCCTATAATCGGTCACCATACTCAAGACGACTGAGTGACTTTTCTACCTCTGACTTCAGCCACTCCATGGAAGCTGCATATGCCAATTATCGTCATGAAAAGCTTGCATTTAAAGAGCAAGCAAGTTCTTTCTTGCGACTTGCGAAGATGAATTCTCCTGAATGGGCTTATGCTTTGATTGGTTCCATAGGTTCTGTTGTGTGTGGATCTCTCAGTGCGTTCTTTGCTTATGTGCTGAGTGCCGTTCTTAGCGTCTACTACAGTCCAGATCACACTTATATGATTAGGCAAATTGCGAAATATTGTTATCTTTTAATTGGGGTTTCATCTGCTGCACTTATTTTCAATACATTGCAGCATTTTTTCTGGGATGTTGTGGGCGAGAATTTGACAAAACGTGTTCGAGAGAAGATGTTATCGGCTGTTATGAGGAACGAAATGGCATGGTTTGATCTGGAAGAAAATGAAAGCTCAAGAGTTGCCGCAAGACTTGCCCTTGATGCAAATAATGTTAGATCAGCAATTGGGGATAGAATTTCAGTTATAATGCAGAATTCTGCTCTTATGCTGGTTGCTTGTACTGCCGGATTTGTCTTACAGTGGCGCCTCGCCCTCGTGCTAATTGCTGTCTTTCCGGTAGTCGTTGCAGCAACTGTTTTGCAGGTCTGTATTGCCAAACATCCTACTTGTTTTCCTTTTTGAAATAAAGTATTCACTGATGGCAACCCAATTTCAACAGAAAATGTTCATGACTGGATTCTCGGGGGACTTGGAATTGGCGCATTCAAAGGCCACACAGCTAGCAGGGGAAGCTGTGGCAAATGTAAGAACAGTGGCAGCCTTTAATTCTGAGTCAAAAATCGTTGGCCTTTTGATCTCCAGTCTCAAGCCTCCATTGCGCCGTTGCTTCTGGAAGGCTCAGATAGCCGGAAGTGGATATGGTATAGCACAGTTCTTGCTCTACGCTTCCTATGCACTCGGTCTCTGGTATGCATCATGGCTAGTAAAGCATGGAATCTCCGACTTCTCAAAGACTATTCGCGTTTTCATGGTCCTTATGGTCTCCGCAAATGGTGCAGCCGAAACCTTGACGCTCGCCCCTGATTTCATCAAGGGGGGCCGTGCAATGCGCTCGGTTTTCGACCTTCTAGACCGTAAAACTGAAATTGAACCCGATGATCCAAGCTCTATATCCATATCAGATCGGCTGAGAGGCGAAATAGAGTTCAAACATGTGGATTTCTCATATCCCATGCGACCTGATGTGTTGATCTTTCATGACATGAATCTTCGAGCCAGAGCCGGGAAAACATTAGCCCTCGTTGGACCTAGTGGCTGTGGTAAGAGTTCAGTCATCTCCCTTATACAGAGATTCTATGAACCTTCATCCGGGCGTATTATCATTGATGGAAAAGATATCAGGAGGTACAATTTGAAGTCACTGCGACACCACATTGTTGTCGTACCACAAGAACCATGCCTCTTCGCGACAACCATCTACGAAAACATAGCGTATGGGCATGAATCAGCCACCGAATCAGAGATTACTGATGCAGCAACATTGGCTAATGCTCACAAGTTCATATCCTCATTACCTGATGGCTACAAAACCTTTGTTGGGGAGAGAGGAATACAACTCTCTGGTGGACAGAAGCAAAGAATCGCCATTGCTCGAGCTCTTTTGAGAAAAGCCCAGATAATTTTGTTCGATGAAGCCACTAGTGCACTTGACGCCGAGTCTGAAAGATGCATACAAGACGCTTTGGAGCGCTCCTGTGCAGGAAAAACGACAATCTTAGTCGCACACAGACTATCAACGATCAGAAATGCGCATGTTATTGCGGTTCTTGATGATGGGAAAGTGGCAGAACAAGGTTCTCATTCTCATCTGTTGAAAAATCACCCCGATGGCATATATGCTCGCATGATACAATTACAACGACTCACAACCGTCAATGGGGCCGCATCAGGTTCTATAGCTTCTTCATTTCCAGTGCACGATCAAGGTCAATGAAGCTAAGCTAAATGACAACTGAATAGAACTATACTTGAGAATTTAGATACATCCCAGATTGATTTCCTGGCTCTCTCATATTCTTGGGATTTTGACGTGTTATAGCATGATATTGGTTCACTAAAATTATGATGATGTGGAGAAGTTTACACAATATCTAATATATATAATTATGATTTAACAATTGATCAAACAGCAAGTCAAATTAAGCTCCTTTCTATACGTTGACAAAGTTATGAACAATTAATTTTATTTTTTTTTCATTCATACTTCATCTTCTGTACAATGTATAGATTGATTATTTACAAAAGAAATTTCCAATAGAATCACAAAGCAAGTACTCAATCAGACACAAATGAAATCTCTCAATATAGCATATCAAATCCCTCAACTATAGGTACTCTATCTACTATACAGCTCAATGATCATTAATCCAAAGATATAGGAAAGAAGTTCGAATACTATTCCGAAAATTTTTTACATTTCAAGTTTGTCCGTATGACAGACATATTATAGACATATTAGTGTCATGATAAAGGTTCTGAGTACAAAATTTCATCAATGAGTAACTGAAAGAAACAACGTTGTCCCCGGATCTTTATCGTTGCAAGAAACAATGCAGCATCGCAACACGTCGAATAACCCACAAGTGGGAACAGCATGTAGATCAAACTCACTGAAAGAGGCCCTGTCTGAGCATCTTTCATGTTCAAAAAGACAGCGAGCGACGTGGGAAACGACATTATTGTCCAACTTCACGTGGTGCTTGCTCAAACGGAAAGGCAGACTTACAAAAAAAGACGAAAGTGCAAGGGGATTATGAGTCTCGTAATTGTAGTATTTGTTCCAATATCTGTTGCGAAAATTCTTGAATATTATATAATATGGTTAAAAATTTACTATTTTATATTATAGTCATTTTACATCCATTAATTCGTGAAATGACTCTTTTTCCTAAATGACTAGAAATTGCAACATTTTGAAATGACTCCTTTTTGCTTTACTCATATTACTTGTTATCCGTGCCCATAGAAACAAATTATAAATATGAATGCTATTTTAAATAGGTGTTTATCTGTTCATCAGCAGAGATTAAGGAAATTAGAAATATGAAAAAAATCATTTATGTGCACCTCTTCTTCAAATATTATATCTTGGGAATAACAATTAATATCATACTGGTCGAATGTAGCAGAACCACCATCAAGAAATCTTTGTCATGATATATAAACTTCCTAAACTAACAGAGTGAAAGTTTACTGCATTTCTCATGCCACAACAATACAGTTTGTAACCACAAAAGGCGAAAAGAATTTCCCATGTAACAGGAAAGATCACTCAGTCAAAGCCTCAGGGTCGAACAAGAGGCCCATCACGCTGGAACTAGCATTACAGAAATCATATCAGAAGCTTCTCGATGGCATCCTGCATTAAGCAATATCAATTTAGCAATAGAAATGTCGGAGTCGCTCACGTTACTGTCACTAATGCAGATTCGGCATATATAAGATCAATAACAGAAAAAACCACCCCCACAAATTACCTTCAGTTGCTGTATTTGAGATTTCAACTGGCTTCCTTCGTTGCTTGTCACAGAACAAGCGATAACTGGTCTGGTAACTCCACATGCCCGACCAAGAGCTTGCTTTGATGGAACAAAAACATAAGGCACGTTCTGCACTCAAAAGCAAAATATCAGGGAAATTGTTTCGCCTTTAAATAACAACACAACACAACCAAAATAACCAAACCTGGAGCAACACTTCAAGTGTATATTTGCACTCAAACCATTCCAAGTAACTCATACCTCATTGTAATTAAGTTTTGGAAGCTACATTTAGTTAGTAGATTTAAAAAAATTAGTCAATAAGCAAGCCGACCAATGTGATGCCTTCAGAATGAAATATTTTCTTCAGATTGTCTAAAAGCGTTGACTTCACTCAGTAAAATAGGCGTACGGGCACATTAAAAGTAAAAACAATGATCTGTTCCGGTCCTTACGTTCCCCAGTTTTAAGGGCAATTGCCATTTATAAGTTTGAGTGAGCGTCCACACTAAAGGGTAGTCGTTTGCTCGGGCTTCTCATGGGAGAAGTAACTACGAGGCCCTATTTTCACAGGACAGCTAAAACAAAACTACTTCAGATTAGAGAAGTTACCTTATCTTCAGCAAGAAGCGGAAGGTGAAGAAGGATTTCGAGAGGCTCAGTGTCACCTGCCATAACAATGAACTCGGAAATTCCTCTGTTGAGAGTCTTAGATAGAGAAAATCAAGAAGAATTACCATGATTACAGAATATTCTGAAGGGAGGATGATCGGAGAATTAGGGTTTATGGGGCAGGGGGATTAGAGTTTTAAGCTGCGGCTGAATAAATTTCTTTCAGTAGTTGTGGGTCTGAGTTATCGCGCCAAATCCTCTGACAAATACCATCACCAGGCCCAATAGAGAGAATAAATGAAGCGTTTAATTAAATAAACTTGTCTAGATTAGTTCGTTTACAATTTGGTGTTTTACATCAGGAAAATCATAGAATCAATATTAGGAAGATAGTTTTATTAAAGTCATCTTATTATCATTTTTATTGATTTGGCAAGAGATCATCAAATTAATTTATAGTTTAAAACATTACAATCTATATTTATGCCGATTGCTAGACTCGAGTGAAATCACTTTGACATAAACGTATCATGAAGGTTAATTATATAATAAATAAAGAAAACTATACTGTGGATGATGCAAATACAAATCAATCTCGTGGTATCAATTTCTTTCAGCAGCAATCCAACGTCCCCATGTAACAGGAAAGATCACTCAGTCAAAGCCTCAGGGTCGAACAAGAGGCCCATCATGCTGGAACTAGCAGTGCAGAAATCATATCAGAAGCTTCTCGATGGCATCCTGCATTAAGCAATATCAATTTAGAAATAGAAACGTCAGAGTTGCTGATGTTACTGTCACTAATGCAAATTCGGTATATATAAGATCAACAGCAGAAAAAAACCACCCCCACAAATTACCTTCAGTTGCTGTATTTGAGATTTCAACTGGCTTCCTTCGTTGCTTGTCACAGAACAAGCGATAACTGGTCTGGTAACTCCAGATGCCCGGCCAAGAGCTTGCTTTGATGGAACAAAAACATAAGGCACATTCTGCAATCAAAAGCAAAGGTCAGACAACAGCCTGTGAAATAACCACTCAACACAACCAAAACATATCAAACTTCAAGCAACACATGATCTGAATAGCCATCCAACCACTCAACATATCATGCTAATTAAGTTTGAAAGTTCCATTTAGTTATATCTAATCTAAATGATTAACTATTAAGCATGCCAAACTATGCCTGCAGAATGAAATATTCTTTCAGATTGTTCATTCAACTCAGTAAAATAGATCTGAAGCATGCAGCCACATTAAAAGTAAAACTGTATGTTACGGTCCTGCAGTTTAGGGGCACAATTGCTTGGGTTTGGAAATGATAAGGACGTTTGAGAGAGTGCCCACACAAAAGGGTAGTCTTTCTGCTCGGGCTTCCGGGAGAAACAACTACTAGAAGCCAATCCCGAAATAAATCCCAAACAACACTTTGAAATTAGAACAGTTACCTTATCTTCAGCAAGAAGCGGAAGGTGGAGAAGAATTTCGAGAGGCTCAGTGTCAGCTGCCATAACAATGAACTCGGAAATTCCTCGGTTGAGAGTCTTAGTTGCTGCACCAAACACAAAAAACGACAAAGATATGCATTCAATCATCGATGTAATATCAATAAACAGAGAAACCAAATAACAAACACAGGATAATTTTGCAGATACACGAGAGCAAATGTGGAAAATTTCACCTTCGTTGGCACCCTTCTTAAGTTGTTTGTAATTTGCAGCTTGCTGAACGAGATCCATAATTGTGATGGTCAGCTGCGCATCTGCCAATGGATATGCTTTTGGATTCACAGCTTCTCCGGTCTGTACTCATGCATAACAAATCACTATTTTGAAAATAAATAAAAAAAATAAAAACGATAATATTTATAAGAAATTTCGGAAAAAACGGGTCTGAGTTATCGCGCCAAATCCTCTGACAAATACCATCACCAGGCCCAATAGAGAGAATAAACGAAGCGTTTAATTAAATAAACTTGTCTAGATTAGTTCGCTTACAAATTGGTGTTTTACATCAGGAAAATCATAGAATCGATATTAGAAAGATAGTTTTAGTAAAGTCATCTTACTATCATTTTTATTGATTTGGCAAGAGATCATCAAATTAATTTATAGTTTAAAACATTACAATCTATATTTATGCCGATTGCTAGACTCGAGTGAAATCACTTTGACATAAACGTATCATGAAGGTTAATTATATAATAAATAAAGAAAACTATACTGTGGATGATGCAAATACAAATCAATCTCGTGGTATCAATTTCTTTCAGCAGCAATCCAACGTCGCAGACTAGGGGTGTCAAATTCTGACCCGAGGCGAAAAATCCAACCCGAACCCATCCGAAAAAAATAGGTTCGGGTTGAGACATTTCGGGTTGGTTCGGGTTCTGGTTCGGGTTCTTTTTTTAAAAAATTTTACTTCAACCCGACCCGAACCACCCAAATTGATAGTAACCCAATAATCCAACCCGAGTTGACCCGAAAAAAATCAGGTTCGGGTTGGGATTTTTCAGGTTCAGATTGGGTTCGGGTTGAGACATTTCGGGTTGATTCGGGTTCGATTCGAACTTTTTTCTTTTAAATTTTATCCCAACCCGACCTGAACTCACCCGACCCACCCGAATTGACACCCCTATCACAGACGGAGTGCAAATCTAGTGAAGCATGAGTTAGTTAGAAGAAGCACATAGGAAATGCAATATTCCTACCATGGATGAAATTCCTTTTTTTAAAAAAAATGTTGCAACTTATGACTCGTCATTTAGTAAAGAAACCCTTAGTTTAAACAAAAAAACAAATTGCAAAGACCGATGGTAACCACACGCTATGATGGTTGATACTAAAAAGAAAGATGAAACCAAAGAAGAAGAGCAATGATATTTGTGCAATTGCCTAAAAGATACATCTTTCGGTACATTCTTAAAAAATAATTTATGACAAGTTTGATGGGGCATACAATCCCATCTTTCTAGCTGAACTTTCTCGATAATAAAGAAGCAAATATGAGTGACGGAAGTCCATCTAACACATAAACAACAAAAAAGAAAAGCAATCTCTGCTAATGAAGCACCTGAATGAAGATAAACCACAAGTAAAGTTCATAGACGAACTATCGGATACGTTTGACACTGTATAACACTACAACCGACAGTTATATCAAACTATGAAAACTGAAACAATAATCAAGCTTTTGTCCTGTTGCATAATCGCCGAAATCTCTCAGGCACATCTAGGATTTAGGGGGTAGTCGTGCGATATGTTAACCAAATGCCACAAATTTACATTGACATCAACTTTGGACCATTATCTGGCATCCCCATACCAGCAGCTAGATCTGCGTCTAGTTGCGTGTGAGGAGCAGGCCCTGCCATTAGCTTTAATCTGCAGAAATAGCACTTCAGTTAGAAAGCTTGTAATGATAAATCAATCTTTTTTTACATTGCAGATGCAAGAGGTTACACGATTTTCTACCTAAACATGGTCTTTTGAAAATCGAAGGAAAGCACAAAAATGGTAAATACTTTCTACGTGAGGTTTTGAAAATCTCCTAACACACATTCACAGAAAATTATCAAACAAAGCAAGGGATAGAGGAAAACAACACAACATATGCCTTCCGGAAAATTCATATTGTCACAAGCATACCCAATTATTTTGGAATCCGGTATATCAAAGATAAACACAGCATACACTGTTTGAGTACAAAGGTTATGTATCACAGCTATATTCCACCATTGCTAGTGGATGCATTCTTATCATCTGGCTCAAAGTTCATGTAATGGGACAATGGAATGGCAATCCAGTCAGGGATGATAGTGATGCTAACAATTCATACGGGAATTATGGAAAGAAAGAAGCAAACCAATTTTTAAGGGAACATCAAGAAAAATCTCCACTATGGAAATATTTCAACTAGTAGGTTGCACTTTGATCACAGGAGCACAAGTGAACAAAGATGTTCGTTTGGCTGAACCAATGATTGTGTAATATATTCATAATGAATTAAGAAATTCAACTAACCAGAAAAACAAGAAAACCGCCTTATTCCAAATAATCACAACAGAAAGTAATACAGTTCCCAATCCTTATTATTATAGATAAACACTGTCTACAAGTTCTTATAAAACTAAGACACACCAATTGTAAACAGAACCGAATTAGCGGAAACTAACAACTAAGCTTTCACATGATAAATTTAACATATATCCAATTATTTCTGAACGCATACCGCTTCTTATGTCGTTTGGTCTTGAAATGCTCATCCCTCACACTCGTGTTGGCAAAATAACGACTGAAGTTGAAAAGGAAAACAAGCTAAATATCAGCTCAAAATAAAAGGATCAGACAAACGGGAAAAAAACTAATATTTTAAAATTACTCGCAATGTAAACAGTAATACTGTCCCATCCCGGGAAGATTTTCATCCACGGGCAAGAGCTTCCTATCTCCCTCTGCTTTCTGAAGTTCATCATAAACGGCGTCGTCGCCTTTCAGCAGGAACTTGGTGCGGCGGGAGGTTTTGTGAGAGTATCGCCGCTTCTTCACACTTCGGTGCGGGCACTTTCCGCCCATCCTTCGTCGACAGGAAGTGCGAATTCGATCTCTCTTAAATTCAGAATGCCGAAACCCTAGATTTCAGAGGGATTTGCTTTGTTTCATGTGACGTCGTGTATGCAGTGTGTAATTTGTTTGGGCCACACGCACCAAACAAGAGGACCTTGACCCAAAAATATCAAACTTGTTACGTAAGTCCAATTAATAAACCAAGTTTAGCCCATATTATGTAATTCCAATTATAAGCCCATCAATAGCCATATCCAGAGAGGAGGATGCTCCATCTAGTTCCAACCCGAAGATTTCATGCTACCCTGAAGACAACATATGATAGCATAAGGATGTGCATATGCTAGCATCGAGTACCCACAACTTGCGGGATGCATCGAGTAAATAATTGAGACTTTTTTAATTAAATATGAACTTTAGAAACCCCTCGAATAGTTCGACCTCTTTCGGGTTTACATAATCTCGTGGGTTTAGTAAAGTTTGAATCTAAAATGATGTCAAATGATAAGATTGATACAATGAATTGGGTTCAAGGTCTTATAATCGTTTAATCATTGAGTTTTAAAGATAGTGAGAACCTAGATCCATAAAATCTTAAATGCTCTATATCTAGAGAACTCTACCTCATCTTTAAGTTACTTTTTCATAAGTTATTATTTGACTTTATAATTATTAGAACTTTCGAACAACCGCTAACTTGATAGTCGTAGTGCCTTCATCAAATAACTTCACTTTGTGACTGGGGTAATAACCCACTTCAATCATTGCTAGATTCTAACTTGTTCGCTGAGCCGTCGGTCCGGTACACCTGATTTTGAGACAACATCACAAAACATATATACAACCTGTAACAATATGTAAAGGACTATCAAAGTGGTCCACATTAGAAACCATTATCGTGAAGTGTAACGAGCCCATAGCCACCAATTAAAAACTTGTTTGGTTTCCAGATTTTTTTAGCAAATTAGATAGAGATGGATTTTGCATACACATCCATCTCTATATATGTGTGGTGTGCTTCTTTCTGACCCCTTCCATGCAAAAATAATATTAGTGTTTTCAAATTTTGCTTGAAAAAAAAGCACTTGCAGGATATATCAAAGAAATTTAAAACATTATCTTCCATAATGAATCACGTCTATCGTACAGCTCGAAATATTTAAGTTAAATAATTATAAACGCTTTACCTTTTGGTTATCTATAGTGGTTGGTTTCATTGATGCTGGAGTTGTAGCAAAAAAACTGAAAATCTTAAACCAAAGGCAAAGCTCCGGAAAATTTCCACTTCTTAGATTATATAGGACATGTAAATTTTGAGCTGATTTATAGAAATATTATCTTTTTCTATTTTTTAGCTATTCTATTTATATATATTCCAATGAATTATTCCATTATCTCATTCGACTCGATAATAAATATCTCAAATCAGAGATTATAAAAATTAAACCTTGAATGAGGATAATTTCCATTTATAATTTGTCAAATTTGATATAGTGGGCAACCAACATGGGTACCATGTGGATACCAGACTGACGTGGCACTTTTTGATGCTGCCACATCGGCATTGTGACCATATTGAGTGACCACCAATCATATCTTTATAATCTGTAATCTGATTTAATCTTTATCAAATTTGGAGGGATATTAGTTGCCTAGTGCGGATAGAAGACCTACCTAGGCCACTAGACGTGGTAAAAAAAAAAAAAAAAGTAGATGTGTCAGCCTCAACTTTAATTTTCCACGTCACTATATGTCATAATGACTAATAA
Organism: Dorcoceras hygrometricum; assembly: GCA_001598015.1. Lineage (NCBI taxonomy): Eukaryota > Viridiplantae > Streptophyta > Magnoliopsida > Lamiales > Gesneriaceae > Dorcoceras > Dorcoceras hygrometricum. Next base: position 129,475 of record KV011790.1, read on the forward strand.
TTCCCAGTTATAGTCGATTTTCATAATTGCTTTTTTGGCTCATATAATGAAAGAAGGCAGAATAAGTCGTGAAGTTTGTTGACAATCAATAAAAGAAGTAAACAATAACGCGTGGGTTTGAAAATAATTTAAGTAGGTTATCATAAAAAATATTATTATCAATAATTTTCTTTTCTCAGTGGACAATCCAAAATGCAGAAAATCGGAAAATTGTCGATGTTATGTAGATTGAAAAGATATATAGAAAGTCTTATAAAGCGGCTTTTATCATGACTTTGGAGACGGTTTACTATGATCCTCGGGACAAAAGATTATCTTGTAATTAATTCTGATAATTACATTGAGAAGAGCCTAACATTGAATATAAAAGTAATCGATGTCCCACAATATCTTATCACTCTCGAATTAATATATATCAATGAATTTTTTGAAACTCATTTATCAAGGGATTTTACTATTAATTTTTATACAATTATAATTATGTGGGAAACTTTATTCACTTTATTTTATTTTTTTTATCGTCGTAAATTCAAATAATATTGTGAGAAAGTGGTATTTTTTAGAAAATTGTTGTCTTTTAAAGATCAAAATTAGTTATCATACCAACTTTTTTAAAAAAAGGTTAGTCTATTAATGGCTAATCATCGATATAGGTCAGAAACTTATTGACTCATTCAAGTTTTAAATAGAGGGATATACACGAGTATGATGGGGGTCCATAGAAGAGGACTTATAACAGACTAACTCCGAGAACAAATCCTAAAATATTCTAACAGGGAATATGATCACACGAGAATCATACCAACTTTTGATTCAATGACTTACGGTATTCAATGATGAAATTTAATGAACGCTAAAGATTTTTGTAGGTTTTAGAAATACAAATTGAAATTTAATGAATGATAAAGATTTTTGTAGATTTTAGAAATACATATGTATTCAATTATAACTTTTATAAATTCCATAAAAATTTCGTGTTATTCAAACATTGACTTTTATAAACTCCATAAAATTATCGTGGTATTCAATATTAACTTTAAAACTCTTCTAAAATGCTATAGGTATTCAAAATTTTAATAGATTTTTAACAAATCATGAAAGTTATTGATGTACATATATTGAAACATAATGTACAACAATAAATTTCAAAATTTCTTTAGGTTGAACGTAACGATTTTAATGCATTTCTAATTCTTCCTCATTTTTTCTCTATTATCTTAATATATTTGACTCTCTCTTCCCCGACCCTTAAAAATAAAAACGTATATAGATTTAAAATGTTAATATACACATGAACACATATACAAACATTTATGTTCTTAAATATATACATAAGATATGTATATGGAAAAAAAATATAAATATTTTTATAAAATGTCACTAATTTAAATATTTAAAAGACATTATTTTATATTTTTTCAGTATATAATCTTTATTATAGTTTATTTTTCATATATAAAATAAACTGAATATTAAAAATCTATAACATTTAAGTTAAATCCATAGGAGTCTATTAAAATCTATTCATTGAAGTCAATAAAAATCTATCTCATCCATAAAATTCCATCGCTTAAAACAAACTAACAGGCGAGGATTTTCAAATCCCTAGTTAATGAAGCTATATATAGTCATACAGATTGGAATAGATAGGTAGAGACATTCGACTTCGCAGTTAACAAGCTTTTATTCTAAATGCGCATTACGTCAAATTTTGAGAAAAACCAAAGTAATGTGGGGAAAAACCCTTGACTAAAAATACATAATATCTACATCTTCATTTATTCGAAAACACAAAAATATATGAAGGCTAGTCTAGTTTTCACTTCAATTATTATCAGTTACACTCCATTTTATTGATGGATTAACCCTTTATAGGTCAGAGGCCACTTGGTCCATACTGATTGGTAAATCGAGGAATATGTACGAGTAGGCAAGGGTCCGGGGAGAGAACCCATATAATGGACTAATTCCTAGATCATACACAATAATATTTCAGTGAGTAATATGTTCCGTACGAGAATCGAACTCATTAAGTCGGGGAAGTTATTGCCATATAAACTCAGGTCTTACCAACTCACCTGTGCCTCTGAGGGACCAGTTACACTCCATTTACATAGAATTTCATAATGATTCCATGCCAATTTGGATTGATTTATCACATTCTAATATTATCAAAATATGGAGTGTGATAAATTTTATCTTGATTTGACTATAGATTAATTATATATCAATCCTTATCATACTAAATCGAAATTCGATATCCATTAAATCCCACCAAATACCAATCTCGTTTTTTTAAATACCCTCTCACCAAACCCTAGATATGAAATTCAGAAACCCAAATTTCTCAAAATATCATCTTATCCCTGCAACCAGATATAGGATAAACAGTTACCTGCAACCAAAAATAGGATAAAAAGTTACACTTTTCAGTTGGTTCTTATATATATTATTAGTACTGTATGAATAATAAATTCAAGGTCGTAACTCGTGCAACGGCTTGAACGGGTTGAGTTGAAACCTCCAAGTCCAACATATTGTTCGACTGGTCTTTACGTTGAATATTCTTTCTGTGGACTTTGGATATATTTTGACTTAATATTGTTTAATATTTTAACAAACCACCAAACCCTATATTGTGCAAGTGCACTGCACTTTAAATGTAACTCGAAAATCGATGAGCATCGTGGGCTGCGGGGAACGTGCGCCTACAACGTACCAAGTCGGAAGTTGTTATTCTTGAGAACACGATTTCCATGTTTTATGTGATAAATAATGTGTCAATTTCTGTTGAAAATGATTTATTGTATGTATTTGTTTGATTTATAGTTGTTGGCCAAACGTTTGGAACAAATTCTACAATGATTGGAGTTGTCAATCGTTTTGTTATCTATAACTTTCAGTTAATTAAGTTATTAGCTCTAGCTAATGTTAAAATTAATCTAATGAAGCTATACATTATATACGCACCAACATGCATGCATATGCTACAATAGTGATGTTGCCTAAAATCGGATGGGTCGATTTGACGACTCAGCGAATAAGTTGAGATCTTGTGAGAGCTCCAATGAATGATTTGAGTGGGTTGTTACCTGCATCACAAAACAAAGTCAGAGGCGCCAGGATGTATCCCGGCGAAGACACTCCGACGCTCAAGTCAACGATTGCTCGAAAGTTATATTAATTCAAGAACCAATTGCTGCTTATTGAGAACGTACATTAAAAATGAGGTGGAGCTGTCTATTTATAGAGATCGTTGAATGATTTATGGGTCTCGTCTGAGCGGCCCATTTCTTTGTGACTCAACGGTCAATTTGTCATCAGGCCATTGGGCCTCCTTCATCTTTTGTGGATTGGGCCTGGGCTTGGGCCTAGGAGTTCAATGGCTCAGCCCATACCCATCAAATAGGGATTAAATTTTTTTGACATCTAAAATCAACCATAAACATCATATAAATTTCAACACATCATATAAATTTCAACATTGGTTATATGATTTCATGTGATTGTTTTTGGTTTTGAGTTAATTTCATATAGTATATATATTACATTTATTTATAGTTCTACATTTAGTATATGGGGAGTTTTGTTGGTTTATTACACTCCAATATTTGTTAGCTACACTTCATCTTCATTTTCGTAGCATCTTGCCATTGTCACCCTTATACTCATTATTCTATTTCGAGTCATTTTTAATATATGAATCTTAATTTGAAAATAAGTTAGCTAGTATAGTTTAAAAGGAAAAAAAAAACCTTTTCAATGAGATGATACGTCATTACTCTGTTTTAATAAATTCCTATTTTTTATATAACCTTAAAATACAATTTTGATATCTCAATATTATGTGATCCAACATTTATTAATTTAATATTTTCAGTGGTATAGCTTATAATAGATTCTGATGCCCCCCATAACCACCTCGGAGGATCGAGCCGCTCACCTGATGTCCCGACGTGTGTTATCGAGATCGGGTGTCGCCCGAGGATTTCATAAGGAGAGCTCGGGAGATGGACCGAGGACCCCTGCCTAGTTCGGGAATATCTCCCGAGGAATATGTCCCGACGTGATGAAGAGTCCACCCCGGATACGTCTTACCTTGTGTAGAAGAATCCCGCAGGGATACGTCTTTCCTTATTTAAAGATCCTGGGTCTATACACCTTTCCTTATTGAGGCAAGAGGATCCCGAGGATCACGGAGGATATTCGTCAAGATATTCTCTTCCACCGCCTTAGCCCTTCTATAAATACCAGGTTTGATCCTTCATTATACACACACTCATTCTTGCACACTTTTGCACTCAGCATATATTTCTCTCTCTTTTGCTCTCGCACTCTGCCTGCTTAAGCATCGGAAGGGACACTTCTGACGTCCTCTGACAAGTTATTTGTGGTTGCAGACATCGAGGAAGAAGCACAATCCAGTCCCCTGTCGCTCGACGTGCCCGAGCTCCTCGACGTGATATGTTTGCTCGTCGGCTGAGATAATTTGGCTACATCATATTCAAATATATCTCAATGCCCTACATGAATCTTGCTAATGCAGAGCTCGACACCCTAGTGACCACAGCTTTAATCATCAGTCAACCAAAACCGGAACCTTAAAAAATCGTTGCCATAGGTTAAAGAAGTGGCTTTTATATATGAATTATATAGTCTTGTAAAGTAATATTTTTATATCCAGCACTTAATTGTTCCATATGAGACTTATCTATTGGGTTCTTAAGGAGACCATATGCTTATATGGATCTTCCAGACGCCGACAAGGTTCGTCTACGCAAATGCAATTGTGCCATAATACAATTAAAGATAGTCTTAACGTATTGTAGAGTATTTATTTAATTAAATAAAAATAAATTGATTCTGATGCCAAAAGATGAAAAAGCTTACGCGGGAATCGTACTCGGGAACATATGCCCCTACCAATAGATGAAAGAGCTTACACGGGAACCGTACTCGGGAAAGTATGTTCGGGAAAAACTTGCTCGTAAAAGCTTACTCGGGAACATCTGTCCGAGGATTCCAAAAGTGAAAAGCTGTCTAGCACATGCTTGTTAATGATTAAATCGGGTAGCGTGTTGTCAGGCTTCTATTCAGTTCTGATTGGCCTAGTAACTTGTGCAAACTAAGACTGGCAGACTCATACCTAATCATGAGTGGCCAGGTGGCGTATACGCAATCGAGATACCTTTTTTCGCCTATAAATACTTGAGTCTCTCGCAAACAAGGGATATAAGAATCTTAACTTACAATCAAAGAAAAGCATTACAAGACACCCCGACTATAACTTGCTGAGTCTATCTTATTCTCCTCGGGTGGTGAGGATTAACTCTTTGGTCGGGGACCGAGGACGAAATTTGATTAGCATCATTATCTTTAAAACGTTTTCGATTTTATGATATACTTGGCCTTGCATCATCATCATCATCATCATCATCATTATTATTATAACAAATATAGTTTATAAGAAATTTTTGTTAAAGATAGTAACTCTACAGTTCACTAATTCAACTAGGTTAAATAAAAATGAAACCACATTTAAATCATTAATTATCATAATCGTTAGATTTATCATAAAGAATAATACGAACAAACGAAATTCATTGAAACATAAAAAGAATTACAACTCCGGAAAGAGATCCGGCGGAATGGAACTCTTTTCGTGAAATTTATTTACATAAAATCCTTGATCTTTGCAACCACTTTTCGCCACCTAAAAAAACATTCTCCCGACTCTTGGCAATGAAATTACCATCGAAGCTTTGCTGGAAAATACTGCAACAGTATTATAAGATTTCAATTAAATTCGAACTTCCAAGGAGGAAAAATAAAAAAGTCTATAGTGTTAATTTAATTTGAAATCTTATTTATTTTACCTTCTCAATGAGGGAGAGGTAGTATGGCTTCACTTCTTCGATATCAACTCGAACTTTGCTCTTACTGTACAAGTCATACTTGCTGCAATTTTATCAAACAAAAAATCAAACAAATACTAAATTTCCCTTCAGTCACACCAAATTATATCATATATAATAAGTAAGAAATAACACTTCTATTTTCCCAGAAAACTTACTTAAAAATATGTAGCCATTTCAGGTTCTCTTTATCCTCCTCATTCATTAAGTGTGTATATGCACCAGCCCTGTGCAAGGCTACACCCATCCGTTCCAATAAATCAATTTGCCTCATACATAAAACTTCATAATCATTTATAAGTTCATTCAAATATATAATTTGAGAATAAATTCTTACGATAGAACGAATGGTAACGGATGACGAACAATGCAGCCGACGGTAGGGTCGTTCCATTTTCCTTGGCCACCTGAAAATTTTTCACAAAAAATAAAAAATCGACCTTTAATGATCTGTAATCACTAATTTAAAAATAATAATAATAATAATAATTAGCTCTTTGGTCGGGGACCGAGGACGAAATTTGAGTAGCATCAATTGGCGCCGTCTGTGGGAACCAAATAAAAGAGAGTGAAAATGCCACCAAGGAGGAACAGAGTGCAGCACAGCGGGGAGTCTAGGAACAATGATTCAGAAAGCTCTCCGGGAGGATCAAGAAGACAAGAAGTTCTCACTACTGAGCAAATCATGCAATTAGTAGCTTCTACGGTGGAACAAGTCTTAGCTCGTCGGGAAGGAACGCAACCAGAATCGAGATCCCAATCCCAAGAAGAGAAGGTTAAGAAGTTACAAGAGGAAGTACAACGATTGAAGGATGCTCAGCCAGCTCCATCTCCATCGACAGATCGTAGTGTTCCCTTTTCAGAAGATGTCTTGGCAGCTGAATTACCTCCCAACTTTAAATTCCCCCGTGTAGGGGAATATGACGGTACTGGGGATCCAGAGGAGCATCTCTCCCGTTTCGAGCATGCGGCCCTATTACACCGGTACCCAGATCCTATCAAATGTAGGGTATTCCTAACTACTCTTGTTAGGTCAGCCCAGCAATGGTTCAAATTGTTGCCAGCAGGAAAGATCACATGCTTCAAGGATTTCAGCAAGATCTTTTTACACCAGTTCGCCAGTAGTAAGAAACAGCCCATGACTACATTAAATCTGTTTAATGTGAAACAAAGGGAGCAGGAAGGCTTACGTGACTATCTCCGACGATTTAATGCGACTACTATTGAGGTACCTTCTGCTACTCCTGATCTTTTGATTGGAGCATTCACACAGGGATTACGTGGAGGAGACTTTTTTAGATCCCTGATAAAAAAGCCCCCGAAGACCTTCGATGAGTTATTGACGCGGGCAGAAAAGTATGTAAATGTAGAAGAAGTGCAAATTACCAGGAAAAGTGATCAAAAGGTTGCCGTTAAACCTTCTCGGGATACTCGGGTGGAAAGATCTTATCCCCGAGTACAGCATCCTGAAGCGCCGCTATTGTTAGGACAAGTTGGTGCAAAAACAACATTGAAGGTTAGCAAAGCAAGGGCCCTGGAGATATGCGATGAAAGAAAGCTGGTGCGGAGACCAAGGAGTAGCGAGGTAGGACCCCAGAGGCCACAATCAGACAGGTTTTGCGGTTTTCACAAAGAATATGGTCACACTACCCACGAATGTAAACATTTTGATTACGAGTTGGAGCGCATAGTACAAAATCATCCTGATGTGAAAGAACTTCTAGTCGGGAGGCACGCCGATGCCACATTAAAAAGAACATGGGAACGACCAGGATACTATCAGGAAAAAAGAAGAGGGGGTGAAAGAGGTGCACATTCCCGGGGGTCCTGGGAAATGCCGCAAAGAACACCTGATTCCCCACCTCCTCGGGGAACAATCAATATGATTTCAGGAGGATCCACGGATGGAGATTCAAACAGGGCAAGAAAATCTGGTAAGAGACAGTTGGAAAATATACAGGTGTTGGCAGTAGAAGATCGAAGTGGTCCCGTTATATCTTTCAGTTTTGATGAATTACCCGAGGATGTAAAAACACACAATGACGCCCTCGTCATTCGGGCCATGGTGGCGAATTATGATGTGGCCCGTATTTTCGTTGACTCGGGAAGCTCCGTCAATATATTGTTTAAAGGAGCTATGGAACGAATGGATCTGGGAGAGTATCCTATGAATGCAATAAAGACACCCGTGTATGGTTTCACGGGAGACTTTTTGGAGCCTGAGGGGGAAGTATACCTACCGATGTCCTTAGGAACTGGGGAGAAGAAGAAAACGCGGATCGTTGGATTCACAATAATTGATGCCCCGTCATCTTACAACATTATCTTAGGGCGCCCGGCTATGGCCTCCTATATGGTCGTGGCCTCTGCCCTCCATCAAAAAATCAAATATCCTGTGGCAGGGGGAGTAGGAGAAGTTCGGGGAGATAGGAAGGTGGCACGAAAATGCTATGTGGAAGAGATCCGAGTGGAGCAAAAGGCACAAAAATCGGGGTGTTTATCAAGATCCCGAGAAGCAATTTCCCGAGAGGTATACTTGGCTGAGGATGGTTCCCAAGTTTCAACCGAGGAGGATAGTGAAGAAATTCAGTTAACAAGCGCAGGGGAAATAGTAAGGGTAGCTCGGGCATTGTCTGAGGAGATCAAAGCTTTACTAATCCAGTGCCTAAAAACGAACAGGGAGGTGTTTGCATGGACATCAGTTGACCTCTCGGGGGTGGATCAGCAAGTCATGGAACATCGCCTCAACACTCTTACGGGGGTTAAACCTATTGTCCAAAAACGCAGGCATTTTGGACCCGAGAAAGACGCTGTCATTAGAAACCAGGTAGAAGAATTGTTGAGAGCTGGGCATATTCGGGAGGTGCTTTTCCCGAAATGGTTATCCAACGTGGTATTGGTCCCCAAGACTTCAGGGAGTTGGCGAATGTGTGTTGATTTCAGGGACTTGAATAAGGCATGTCCTAAAGACTGTTATCCTCTGCCCCGCATCGATCAATTGGTGGATTCTACCGCTGGACATGAGTTGCTTTGCTTCTTGGATGCTTATCAAGGGTACCATCAAATACCATTGGCCCGAGAAGACCAGGACAAGGTTAGTTTTATTACTGCCGATGGCACTTATTGTTATACTGTTATGCCGTTTGGCTTGAAAAACGCAGGGGCCACGTACCAGAGACTCATGGATAAAGTTTTCCGAGAACAAATCGGGAGAAATGTGGAGGTCTATGTGGATGATATTTTGGTTAAATCACGAGTAGAAGAGGATTTTGTAAGAGATCTGGAGGAAACTTTTCGTACTTTACGAAAATATGGGTTAAAGTTAAATCCCAAGAAGTGTGTCTTCGGGATACGGACGGGAAAGTTTTTGGGATATATGGTGACCCGGCGAGGTATTGAAGCTAACCCCGAGAAGATACAAGCAATTACCACTATGAGTTCTCCTCGGAATATCCAGGAAGTCCAAAAATTAACTGGGAGAATAATAGCTCTCTCAAGATTCATATCCAGGTCGGCAGATAGGAGCTTGCCCTTCTTTAAAATATTACGGAAGGCTAAAAATTTTGAATGGGATACACGTAGTGAACAAGCCTTCCAGGAGCTCAAAGAATACTTACAACGACTTCCTGTCCTTAATAAGCCCCAAGAAAGAGAAGAATTGTCTGTGTATTTGGCAGGGACGCAGGAAGCGGTCAGTTCAGTCCTGGTGCGAATAGAAGAAAAGGAGCATTTACCCGTATACTTCGTCAGTCATGCCTTTAAAGGAGCCGAGATAAGATATACTATTCAAGAGAAACT
>KV011790.1:140261-218571 GCA_001598015.1 Dorcoceras hygrometricum
CCATCCGATTAGCGTACTCACCAACAGCGAGGTCGGGCACATAGTCAACCATCCAGACACCTCGGGCAGATTGGTGAAGTGGGTCACCGAGCTAGGAGAATATGATATCAAGTTCAAGCCAAGAACAGCAATCAAAGCACAGGTATTGGCTGACTTTATTGCGGAGACCATTCATATGGAGGAAAAGATGGTGTGGAAAATGTTTGTAGATGGATCTTCCTGCCAATCGGGAAGTGGAGTAGGAATTATCACTATATCTCCTCGGGAAGAAGAGAGCAGTATATCGGTGCGGTTAGACTTCCGGGCATCTAATAACGAAGCCGAATATGAAGCTATTCTCCTCGGGCTTCGTACAGCAAGAAGTATGGGCATCTCCCATCTCATTTTGTTCTAGGATTCAAAATTGGCAGTGCAGCAGAGCATAGGAAATTATGAAGTAAGGAATGAAAAATTACGCAAGTATGTTGATACTCTGGACAAACTGAAGAAGAAGTTTGTAGAACTCACAATAAAACATATACCCAGGGAAGAAAATGAAAAGGCTGACAGGCTGGCCAAGTTGGCTAGTGCAATTGATACAAAAGCAGAGGGTGAATCGCTTTTCCAAGAAAGGGTTTCACAAGTCGAACAAGAAGTAGAGATGATAATGCAAATCGAAGAGGCTGATTAGAGATATGACATTTATGAATATCTTCGAAGCGGGAGAATATCCAGTGATGCTCGGGAAGCTCGGGAATTGAAGAAGAAGGCGATTCGTTTTGTGCTGTTAGACGATGTCCTATTCAAAAGATCTTACTCCCGACCTCTTTTGAAATGCCTGGGCCCCGAGGAAGCAAACTATGTGCTCAGGGAAATTCATGAAAGATGTTGTGGCAATCACCTAGGAAGTGTGGCTCTTTCGAGGAAAGCTCTTTTGGCCGGGTTCTTCTGGCCTAGTATGCAAAAAGATGCCGCTTCTCTAGTCCGAGCATGTTACAGTTGCCAGAGACATGCCAACTTACAGCAACAGCCATCCGAGTTGATGAAGTCCGTCATATTGTGAGGATTGAGAAGTTAGTTTAGTGATTAATTGATTTGATTTGAGGAATTTGCGAAAGGATTGAAGTTTCTGCTGATTTTCGAAAGCTGTATCATTAGTTTAAGAAATGAGAATTATCGATTTTGAGCGTAGCGTTGATTTTGGAGAAAGCTGGCAGCAGCAAGTTACTGTAGCTCGTGCTGGTGAATTTTTGTAACAGCAGCGATGTCGTCAGCGTGACGTATGAAGGTCTGCTGGTTTTAGTTAGAGTTGAAGTTGCTGCTGGTAGATTTTGCGTTTAGCGCGAGATTGATCAAGGAAGTGACGCGTGTTAGTCAACATTTTGGAGTATTGACTATTGATTCAGCAGATGGCTATTGGAATCAGCAGATATGATGGCGTAGGCGTGACGTAATACTTGCTGCTGGTAGTAATTACGTTTGGTTGGTTGCTGCTGATCAGCAGGCGCGCTTGTGCGAGAGCGTTGAAGCGGCGTCGTTTGAATAAGTGGAAACGCTGCGTTTTGAGCTTTGCATTTAAGAGATCAGCTGCTGGTAGCAAGGCTTGCGTAGCTAAAGTGACGTCGTTTGGATTAGTAGATGCGTCGTCGTTTTGTGTTATTTCTCGCAACATTAAGTTCATTTAAATTATTAATTTATATATATTTAAAAAAAATAAATTTTTTAATATAAAACAAAAACAGAAATATCTTTAAATATTTATTAGTATTAGTAAAAATTAATTACATTATTTATTATTTTGGATTTATTTAAAATTATTTTATATAAATAATTTTTTCAATAATTATTTAGTATAATAAAAATAAAGAAAAGAAAAGATAAAAGTTTGACGCAGAACAAAAACTCAATACCAAATATGATATTTGATGCTGCAAAATTTTAAAAAAATAGTTTAGAGAATTTGACTTCATTTTACAACACTAAAATAATGTTTTATATTATTTTAATATTGGATTGAAGATGATATAAGTCCATCAAAATTATCCTGGCAATATAGCACGGAAACAAGATTAAAAAAAAACGCTCAGTTCAATTTCCATTTTTTCTTCTTGATTACTGGTCCCACATGCTATTTAAAAAATAAAAGTATTTAAGTTTAATTTTATTTTTTGCTATAAATTCCCCCATCTCCCCCTCCCTTTTCTCCCTCTTCAAGCAATTCCATTTTTTTTTTCTACTTCTAATTCTAGAGAGAAAATAAACTATACTAACAAAGATGGGTGAGGTAATCCATTAAATTAATGTTTCCTAATATTCTTTCTTGGCTGTTCGATTTCCAAATCATAGTATCCCTTCTTCTGATGAACTTTTGATTTGTTTAGCTGAAGTTTTCGTTATTTTCTGCAGAAAGAAGAGAAGAAGAGTGTTGACGGTGAGAAGCCTGTCGCCGCGGCGGCTGACACCGGCGGAAAGAAAGAGGAGGGGCCAATCACGGCGGTGCTGAAATTGGACTTGCATTGCGAAGGCTGTGCCAAGAAAGTTAGACGCTCTGTTAACCAATTTGAAGGTACAATAATTTCCTTTCCTTTCCTTGAAAATATTTGTGCCCTTTAGTTTATCGTTATCATAGCTCAAGTTATTTATAATTAATACCCCTATTATTATATTCAGCATGTAAGTTCTTGAATATGCTTATAAAGAAAAACATGAAGAACGTGTAGTGGTTTGAGATTGGCCTCCATTTAGCAAGTCTGCCTGAAAAGTTAAAATTTTTTGGAGGAATATGTAAATAATTTGGAAACTAAATTCTCAAAAAAAAAATCATATAGATGAGTAACTACCTTTTGATTTAATAATTGTTTTAAGCAAATATATAATTCTCTAAATTCCTAGAGTTTGGTAATTTTTTTGGTGAGTAGGTTCAGATAGAACTGTAAAATTGTTACACGTCAAACCGGATTTCTTGATTTGGTCGCAACGTATTACCTTTCGGAGTTTTCAAGAAACACCCCTTTTAAGATTTCCTTTTTCTTTAAAGAAAATACCCGATTACTAGAGAACTGTGATAACGGTCAAAATAAATTTAAAATATCGCCTGACAAATTACACCATGATTATGTATTTTTTTTACTAAACATATTTGATGAAGGTTGGCTTAGATTTAACTTGATTATTAATTAAAATGCCATAGTTGTTTGTGACTTGAAAGTCGATTGATGTAATAAAATTCTGTTCTGTGTAGGCGTTGAGAAGGTAAAGGCAGATTGTGGTGCCAACAAATTGACGGTGATCGGAAACGTGGATCCTTCATGGCTTCGGGAGAGGGTTGAGATAAAGACAAAGAAGAAGGTGGAGCTCATCTCCCCTCAGCCCAAAAAGGACGGCGGCGGCGGCGGCGATAAGAAGTCAGACGAGAAACCGGCGGAAAAGAAAACGGAGGAGAAAAAGGCTGAAGAAAAGAAACCCAAAGAGGTGAGTACATAAAATTGTTTCTGTTACTCAATTGGTTTCATTGAATGAATAGATTATATTGATATTTTTTTTATTATCTGGTTTTTATGATTCAGCCTGATGTTAGCACTGTCGCGATGAAAATAAAATTACACTGTGACGGGTGCGCAAATAAAGTAAAGAGGATCATCTTAAAGCACATTGATGGTGAGTTGGCCCAAATGTACATTAATATCGATTTAATTTACATTATATGTATGTACGTAATCGAGATGGGATCGGGTCTTACTGAAGTTCTGGTGGGAAGTGAGTCCACACGTACTTTTCAAAATCAAATTACTTGATTTTTAATAGTCTTTGTCAAACTATTTGACTTGAGAACAAATTTCTGTTCTTTTTAGAATATATTTTACTCTATCAATATATAGTAAGTCATTTACGTTTAAGCTAATGATGTATTGTGCATTCTTTAATAGGTGTGAATGCCGTAACAATGGATGTTGGCAAGGATCTGGTCACGGTAATAGGAACAATGGAGCCAAAAGAAGTCCTAACTTACTTACAAGACAAACTGAAAAGGTCCGTAGAAATTCTTCCACCACCCAAGAAGGACGATGGCGCCGGCCCGGATAAGAAGGGAAAAGAAGGCGGTGGTGCTGATAAGAAAGAAAAAGAAGGCGGAGGCGGAGACAAGAAGGAGAAAGAATCGGAGAAAAATGAGGGTGGGGGCGAAAGGAAAGAAGCCGTGGCCAAAGATGGCTCAGCCGTGGAGTTGAAAAAGAGTGAAGAAAAAAGGGTTGAGGTCAGCAAAATGGAGTTCCAAGGGTACAATCCACACACATTATATGCCATGCCTCCAATGTACAACCAAAATTATGCCTACCATGATCATTATGGTGCCCCGATGTACCATCACCAAGCCGATCCGAGTACGGGTTACATGGTCCAATACACCAACGGACCTCCACCGCCGCCACCGACATATGTTAACGTTAACGTAAACGATAATTTATTTAGCGAGGAGAACCCTAATGGATGTTTTGTTATGTGAAAACAACTACGAATAATAAACTTGCCTGGTGGGAGAGTTCTACTTATCAATTGTAATTAAAAAAGAGCCATGATAGAGATCACAAGAGTAATAGAAATATGCGAGCCGGGCGGTTGGCCGGTGTTTTGTTTAATTAGTTTGTTTTGTATATGGTATATGACTTGTATTCCATTTTATATTCGTTGCTAGTTAATGAAAAAATTTAATATAATTTTGATTTGATGTGGATTGGCTAATGATAATTTGTTTTCTAATCTTATCTTTTGAAGGCTCTTAGGATCACGTATACATATGCACTTAGGTTGCTAAATAAATGTAATGTAATGGAATTTTTTTAATTGGCCAGGTCACATCTTAATTATATGACATATACGGGGCCGGTGGTTTGTTGTTTTTTAAAAAAACTATATAAAACGAGAGACTCCCTAGAATCACCACATATATATATACATATATTTTATTCCATCTCTTCTTACATAAACTATCATGCATATCAGCTAACCAGTACATTCGAATCATGTAACATATATATGTAAGATATCCAAATCATATATATTAGTGTTGTAATGGTCTTCCACTCTGCAAGAAGTCCGAACCATTCTCTTGAAGCTCATTGTAGGATCGAGCGCTTGCCGCTTTACCAAAAGCTGACGCCAATGATGGTAATCTTGCGAGCACATGAGGATGTGACGATATGAACATTCAATAAAAAACTGTACTGTCACACCAACGGATGGATGCTCGCAAAAATGAGCATGCTTACCATTGCAAATATATATATATATATATATATATATAAAATTACAATCAAGAGAGAGTCTCGATTCTTGATACTACATGAATCTACGGTAATTATCACAACAATCAATATGGATTTCCATGATATTTTATCGGATGTTTAATTAATATTATCTTATATTATATGAATATTTGATGTAGCCAAATTAACCTCAGTCGAGAGCAAATACCACCATGTCGAGGAGCTCGGTCACGTCGGGCGACTGGGGAACTTGTTTGCGCTCTCCTGGACGTCTGCAACCACAAACAACTCGTCAGAGGACGCCGAAAGTGTGTCCGACGAAGCCCCTCCGATGCTTAAGTCAGGCGATGCGCGTGAGAGAATGAGAGCAAGTATATGCTGTGTGCAAAAGTGTGCAAGAATGAGTGTGTAGAATGAGGGAGCAAACCTGGTATTTATAGAGGGACTAAGTCGGTGGGGTGGAGCGGAGATCTCGGGCGTGCGAGATCCTCTCCGTGATCTTCGGGGATCCTGTTGCATAAACAAGTAAAGTCGTATCGTTCCCGGATTCTCTAAATAGGGAAAGACGTATCTAGACGGGATTCCTCAACACGTCGGGTCGGGGTCCTCGGGAAACATTCCCGAACTGGTGGTCAAGCCTCGTGCTAATCCCGATCTTGGAGCGTTTCCTCGGATGATTCCCCGATCTTGATGGCATAGGTCCTCGGACGCTATCGAGCTCAGTGTCCCAGGTTGGGCTTGGAGCGTGCTGCTTGATCTTCGGGTACCGAGGTGGTTATAGGGGACATTATATATGAATTATAAAATTTATGGTAGTGAAAATCTACCAATCGAAAGTCAATTTCCAAACAGAAGCTATTCATTTCTTTTATCTCACTAAAAAATATTATGAATTTGATTTTATCAAAATTATCAATTAGGTGCAGTACTTCCAACAAACTAGCAAGCATACCTACCATTGTGAGATGTCTGACCAAATGGACTTACCTGGGTTTACAGAGTGCCTTGCTAATTAATGTGAGCAATATGTCCGACATGTGATGTGATCGGGTCGGGTTAGCGTCTTATTGCGAGATTCTCGTGTCTATAAGTCTTTCACGTACAAATCATATCTTCAGGCTTGATTAATGCAATCGTGTGAGAGGATCATCCTCCAAACTCATTGCTATGAGTGATAATTGTCCTTGCTTCTCGAGAGGTAGGGAGTAATGCCTCGGGTCCCGAGATCAACTTACCACATGGTACCATTTTCATATGTAACAGATATTAATTATGCACTTTAATTTATCCAACAAGAGCCAATGTTCCATGCTATTAGACTAAGTAGATAAATGTAAAGCACGCAAGCCGACATCTACCACCGATTAATTTAAATGTTTACATTAAGAAAAATATAGTCTCGATTTTTGGAAATCTAAGTCGCTAAATAAAGGGGATAATAGCAAAATGGTTCTCGTGGATTCTCAAATTTGTGCTTCAAAACATTCGAATTTAGGATCATATAATTAGGTTTGGCCATTTGCCCATTTGTTTATTTTTGAACATTTTCCCTAAAAAATTTGTCTAAATATGAACATGCATTTTCAGATACACACATGCATGCGATAGGGGACTTATAGTAATTAGGATGTGCTTACGTATGATATGTTAAATTATAACTTTAAAACGTACGTACGTACGACAGAGGGGCGTATTAATACACGCAGCTTTGGTTAAATAAACTTTTTGTAATAATTAATTAGCTAATTAAATTCATAGACGAAAATAAGATCTGGAAGTTAAATGAC
Source organism: Dorcoceras hygrometricum (assembly GCA_001598015.1). Lineage (NCBI taxonomy): Eukaryota > Viridiplantae > Streptophyta > Magnoliopsida > Lamiales > Gesneriaceae > Dorcoceras > Dorcoceras hygrometricum. The sequence continues at coordinate 147,289 of KV011790.1, forward strand.
GTTCCAACCACTGACCAAGACCATTCGACCTGGTTTATTATTAATTTCAGTTGTTTTCTCCACGTATGTTTATAATTACTTATCATGGTATCAAATGTAATGACTTTTAAGAACCACTAGGAGCTACAAGTGGAAACCTGGCCTTTAATCTCGAATAATCCGCCTCTCATAATATTTATTAATTACCTAATTACGAAAGTTAACTAATTCTGATTCATGAATACATGATGAATATTTTTATTCTTTAAGAGGTATTTTATTATAATTGAATTTCAAGCTTGAAATGTCACTCTAACTTTAAGATTTAGATCATGTGAAACGAGTGAGGAACGAAGATCCAATGAGATTTGGGATAAGCAAAAAAAAAAAAAGCGTGATGTAGCAAAATTATCTCAGCCGAGAGCTACCACCACGTCGAGAACTCGAGCGTTGTGTCGTTGGGCGTCGGGCACTGGAAGATGATGATTGGTTCTCCTAGCTGTCTGTAACCACAAATCACAGGTCAGAGGACGTCGAAAGTGTATCCGGCGAAGCACATGCGATGCTTAAGTCAGACAGGATGCAGGAGAGAAAACGAGAGCAAAATATACGTTGTGAGAGCAAGTGAGTGTTAGAATGAATGTGTGTGAGTGGATAAGACGTACCTGGTATTTATAGAGGGGTAATGGCGACGGTAAGAGAATATCTCGACGGATATTCTCCGCGATCCTCGAGATCCTCTCGCTAAATAAGGAAATGTGTATCGTCCTGGGATTTTTCAATTAAGGAAAGACGATCCTGTGACGCCCAAACCCAAGGGAGTCAACAGAGTGGGAAAAATTTAAAAATTTAAACAAATGGAAGGACCAAATTCCAATATGTAAATATAAATGAAACCGATTGGTGCCAAATGACAATATATGAAATAACAATTCTGTCAAACAATTCTCGATTTAAGGCAAAATGCGAAGTTACAACTACTGGACTTTACATATGTTCACAATTGTTGCAACAGATCTTAATACAATTGACAAAAGATCCAAAACAACAAAAGCTATGCCTGCGGAAGATGCCGGCCATTGACAAACACATTTCCCCCAATCGAGATCAACTAGCACCACCCGCCTGCTCCTGAGATGCCTCACCTGCATTGAGAAAACTAATGAGCCTAGGGGCTCAACAAGTAAAGCTGGAAGTAACAATTATCATAATGCAGGCGACTGAACTGGAACTTGCTAAACAAGAACAATTCAAAACTCGAATCTGAATTGCTTATACTGAATGATGATCTAGAGGCTCTCTGTTGGTCCTGGTGCATGAAGCATGATAACTACTGATCAGTAATTCTCTGTGAAGGGATTACAATATTTTCATAATCATGTCCCTTCCATGAAGGGATTACGGTCCTACTGTAATCCTGTCCCCTCACAATGACCGGGTCCTCAATATCCTGAAGTCTGAACTTTACTTCTTTCTGGGATAGCTTTATACTAGCTCTTGATCGAAAGTCGATCACTGAAATCTGGTGGAATCACTGCCATGAAACTCATTTTATTTTAAAATTGTTACTGAGTGTACAGTTACTTGGGGAAAAACAGACGACTCTAAGAAGCAGACGTTGGTATGAACTAGTCGTAAGAGACACCGGAACCAGTCGCAAGACAGGAACCAGTCGCAAGAGAAACCAGTCGCAAGCAAACCAGTTGCAATGAACAGGAACCAGTCGCAAGGGAGACCCGTTGCAATGAACAGGAACCAGTCCCAAGGGAGACCAGTTGCAATGAACAGGAACCAGTCGCAAGGGAGAACAAATATACTAAGTAAAACGATGTCGTCACATAACAACCAGATGTCGACAACTGAACACAATGATAGGATGCGACTGCTGGTTATGAACAGTGCGTCTGCTGAATATAGTAATGAAAGGCAACTGCTGATTCCTAAAAGACAACTGCTGCTTTTGCAACAATGCGACTACTGAATTGCGAAAAAAGGCAACTGCTGATGGACACTAACCATGCTTCGACTTAGACAGAGTCTGAACAAGCTAACTTCGCTTATCAAATCAGGACTTGCTCCTGATTGAACCAGCGTTGCTTATTCGTTCAAATTCAATGTCCAAAGTCTTCATGGAACTACAGAAACAAGAACTTCTCTGGAATTTGTACAACTCAGTATATTTTAAAGTACACCATTACTGGTTAACTTTCTGGTGAGTTTCCTCAAAACTAAAGTATCAAGGCAGTGAATCCATATCTTATACTCAACATTACTGAAGCTAAACTGAACTGAAGCATACATAGGAAATAACGAACAATATATGTTTTTCTCAATGCAGCAAGAATCAAAGATACTTGCCTGAAATGAAGGTCGCAACGTGCAGAGGGTCGCGGTTGGAAGTCTCCACAAGCACACCGGAAAAACTGCTTAACTTTGAAAGAACTAAAAGTTTTACTTGCAACCAAATGAATCCAGAGGCTCACGCAAATTATTTTATACAAGGGAGAATGATTTGTAGTGGGTGGAAATACTCAAGTAGGCATGGTTGCCGTGTCAACTCTTGTCATTCTTTCAAAAGATTTATTAAAAGCTCCCCACCACTATTTTGATTTGTAATTATGATACAACATTTTAAAACAGAGCTCCCTTTTTAAAGATCTCATTTGCTTTTCAAAAGGAAACAAAGTCTGGATTCTAACAGGTTTGTGCTTGGGCGAAATCCTTCCGGAATCTTCTGGCCATTGCCTAAAATCTGAAAAGGAAAGAAATTTGATTTGTACAAAAATCTGAATTCTCAAACTCGAATCAGCCCTTGGAAAAGAAAGGATAATCAACTTGTGGTTCTTTGGGATTTTGGGGCGCTACATATCGAGACGGGATTTATCTGCACAAGGAAAGACGTATCCAGGTTGGACTCTTCATAACGTCGAGACATTTTCCTCGGGAAACAATCACGAACTGGTAGTTAGGCCTCGGGAACATCCCAACCTTGGAGCACGTCCTCGGGCGATTTATCGATCTTAGTAGCGTAAGTTGGTCTTGGAGTATGCTGCTCGGTTCTCGGGTCTCGAGGTGATAATGGGGGGCATCAAAGCGTATATTGAATTCAAAGAAAATTAAACTTTTAAGCAAAACTCACCTACATACACACACGTATAAAGAGAGTTTGTTTTAAAAAATCAAAAAATAAATGTGATGCCCCCCATAATCACCTCGGACCCGAGGACCGAGCGCTGCGGCATTAGCCTTACCCACACCATCAAAGGCGAGAGCAACCGGGAAGCACACACGGAGCTCGGGAGTCTTTACCGAGACCTTGCCATCACCTCGGGAGTTGCCCGAGCATCTACGTTAGCGAAAGGAGCTAATGGGCTGAGGAAGCGATATAAGCTCGGGGTACTTGCCGAGGACCCCGACCCGACGTGCTTCACTAAGATCGGACGTCACACCAGGATTTTGTAAGAAGAGCTCGGGAATCGCCCGAGGACGTTTCCAAGACATCGTTTGACCCAGACTACGCAAGGAGCGCTCGGGTGGGGGGTCCGAGGATAACGTCGCCCCGAGAAGATCCCCCGACGACTCCGGCCCTACGTGCTAGAGAATCCTTCCTAGATACGTCTTTCCTTACTTAGAGAGTCCTAGAACGATACGACTTTCCTTGTTTACGTGACAAGATCCTCGAAGATCACGGAGTATCTCATCCACCCGAGATTTCCGCCGAGGTATTCTCCTCCTCACCGACTTAGCCCCTCTATAAATACCACCAGGTTTGCTCCTTTGCATTCATTCACTCCTTATTGCACACTCTCGCACACAGCTTATATTGCTCTCTTTTGCTCTCGCGCGCACTGCCTGACTTAAGAATCGGAAGGGCTTCGTCGGATACACTTCTGGCGTCCTCTGGCGAGTGTTTTGTGGTTGCAGGCATTCAGACGTACTCTCCAGTGCCCGACGCCCGACCTGTCCAAGCTCTTTGACGTGGTGATAACTCTCGACTGAGGTTAATTTGGCTACATCAAAATGCATTAATCATTTATTAGATTCTTTTTGTTTTTGTTTTTAAAAATATTCTACCGATCAGTGTGGTACACGATTATTTAATTTCCTACTTATTGAGTGGGTATGCGTTGCCAGTTCTTCATTCCTTCGACTCTCAATTTCCATAAATGGATCTGTTTCTTTATTTTAAATAAGAAATATATTAAAACAATTACTTTGATGCGGTAACTCGAACTAAAATAATTATGTTTAATTTTTTTAAAAAAATTAACTTTTATCTATGTGCCCATTTACACCTAAAATGTTTAACTTGTTGAAAAGACATCCAGACGCTTACGGCATAATTAGTACCCGCGGTGCAATATATCATAATTATCATTTATAAATTCGAAATCCTGAAAAAGAAAATTTTCTATATTAAGAATAGTGTAAAATTTTGGGTTAGGCTGCTTGTCACAATCCAAATAATAGTGTGGTAGAAATCCAATATAGGACGCTAATATAACTCAACTAGTTTTGGGTATTATTTATTTGGCATTTGCATTGCCCATTTTGTAGCTCTTTAGGTGATAAGAAATCTGGAGACCAGATACAATCTTTCCTTGAAAGCAGTAATCAAGTGCTTTCTTGGTTGAAGTATATCTGATTGTTATCTATAATCTTATCATCGTTATTGATACCATGTATAGTCACTTTGTGACCTGAGAACGGATCAACCTTGAGCATATCATCTTAGGACGTAGAGGATCGAGCAATTGTCTGAACAATCGGGCATAATTTATTTTTTCTAACAATCACACATCTGATGACACATTATGAATACGCGTTGAATTGGTCTCATCAAGAAAATCAGAGCGATAATCTCACCTGAAAAATAGTCAACGTAAGCAAATAATAGTTGTAAGACTCCAGCACATCACACACCGGATGACATGTCTGCAACGCCCGTTTAACCCTTCTATAAAAGCGCATATGCTTCACTTCACAGACATTTATAAATTCACAAGCTCTTAGCTTTATCTATATTCTTACTTTCTCTTCCCATCACTCGCCCTGACCTAAGCATCGAAGGGGTTTCGTCGGAAATACTTCCGATGTCCTATGATTTGTTTCTGTGGTTGTAGATGACCTATCACAACACATTTCTACTCATTCAATTCACGCAGTTTAGTGCTCGAGGAAAGCCCTCCCGCCCTCACCAGAGGAATCTAGGGATTCTGCTAATATCCTAACTACACTATTATCTCGAGACGACATCTTTACAAGACTAGACCAGACCAAGCACTTACAAGCTTTGGAAAGTAGGTCACGAGACAGCTGGGAGCTCGGGAGGCGAGAAGAAATTTTGACGGAGTTTCGATATAGCAAAAAATGAAAGTAAAATGAACATGAGAGACTACCTACTTATAGGAGCTCGGGGAGCACCACAGCTGTCGGATCTCCCCCACGGCGAAAGACTCAGATCATCTCTGGAAGTCCAACCATTGCCTCGAGTACCGAACTTGGATCCATCCTTACTGCCCCGATTTCACTTAATCAATGACCGTGAGATGAAGTTACACGGAACATGGTTTTCCTAAAAAAACACAAATTCGAGCTCGGATCTCGACTTGAACTCCACATGGTCTTAAACTTCAAATTCTACGTCTATGACCCGTCATGGAGATACTTTTGATACCACACATAGTCATCTCGGGACCCGTGGACCCATCACCCTTGATCATGCATATTTGTACCCGAAAATCGTTCACCCTTGAGCATATCACCTCGGGATATAGAGGATCGAGAAAGTGTCTGGACAACCGGACACACCCTATTGTTTCTAACAATCATGTCTCTGATGACACATTATAAGTAGGGTTGAATTAGTCTTATCCCGAAAAGTGAGGGCGACAATCTCGCATATATATATATATATTTGAACACGGTTTCTTCCTTCCTTTTTTTTTAGATTTTTTATATTAACATATAGCTGATTGATTTATGGTGAAGGCTAATAGAAAAGAACAATAATCGAATGAAATCTCCAATTCAAATAATCTTGAATTCATGTAATGAAACGATAGAAAGTTTACTCGTGTTACGATTATCTCTGCATGATTAATTTGATTAGGTAAATAGTCTCTCAAAATAAAATTTATTTTGTCACTGTTCTTTTCATAATATATCATAGTATTAATAGTTTTGGTCGGAGTATTGTTTATCTCGTATTAATCAAAACATATTTATTTCATATCAATCAATCTAATTATTTATCGATCACAATAAAATTATAATATTATCAAACATCTTATTTGTTATTATGTTTATTAATTTTTACGAATATTAAAATTATAATTTGAATATTTTATCCCAAATTTAACTAATCAAACCAAACATATCTTATCCAAAAATTAGTTTTTATCCAATCAATTTTTTATAATCATTTTGTTAGTAGTCGTATCATATTATATCTTATTTAATAAGAAAGACTATTTTTTAGAATGAATAGAAAAATAAAGAGATTTTACTCTCAATATATCAATAAACATATGAGGTCGACTGTCGGGTCTGCCTATTCAACTGGTGTTTCAGCATACCAAATGGATATCTCTCTCGACATAGTATAACATCTTCATTGATTAAAAAAACATAAAATTAAATTCTTCTTTTTTTGTCGTATGATTTGACTAGTTAAAATGTCACTTAGTACCAACAAAAGTATTGCTCAATATAAAATTTAAATTTGGAGTCATTATTACAGAAAAGGAAGCTGAATAATAAACAAATAAAATATAAAAAATATATCTTCTAAGTTAATGGTCCATGACGTATTTCGTTACATGGCATTTTGGCTAGATCCATGCATGTATAAGCTCAAAGGTGGGCCTATATATAAGAATACGCACGACATTTGGCTGCATAATCTTCACATATTAATTCTGATAAAGTATTCGATTGAACTTTTAAATAATCATTATTGATGGTTGAATACGACATAATTAATATACGCATCGAAAGTTAAAACACAAAGTAGTGACGCATGGGATCTCGTTTGTTCCATAGCTGACGTCTAATTTTGTCCACTAAAGAAGAGATCGCGACCTTTTTCAAGATTTTCTCCCAAGCGCCTGATTTTTCTTGGTTCCACAAATTATATTTTATGGAAAAATACGATAGCTCATGTGTAATTATGTAGATCAATTGCAAATGGGCATTTATGAAATATCAAAGAAACTAAATCTTATATTTTAAATTTCATTTATGGCGAAAATTTAAATTTATATATGGACAAAAATAAATAGAAAAAGCGTAAAATGAAAGACAATATTAATTTCTAGGTTTGACCCAATTATCATAACATGTCACGATTTTCTTTTCAATCAACTCAAATCGAGAGTGATGGGGTATGGCCGAGCCATCTTATAGGAAAAAAACAAATTTACGTACTTCCTTTAATTTGAAAAATATATATATACTGTTTGAGTACTTCCATTCAATTCTATAATTAATGCTCTGGGAGAAATGGTCCAACTCATATTAAGTTGAGTGCCTTCTGATGACTTCTTTGTTTGTATATGCTGAGTGTAACCTGACCGGTTTTTTTTTGAATTATTGCCATTATTTTATATAATGATTTCATCTATGACTGGTTAAAGCGAATTATTAGTTATTCAACATTTGGAATTATAGTTACTAATTTATCAAGCAATAGTTCTACTGACAGTAAGCGCAATTAACAACACGATCGTGATTCAAAGGAATATAAAATGTATGTGATACACTATGCAACTATATATGTTAGGTTAAAAGTGCGTTGTATAACGTCGATAATTTCTTATAAATATCTCATATATCAAATTGATATCGTTATGTCACTTGATGTAGTTGGCTAGATGAATGATAAAGGTATGACTTTAAACGAATGATAATAATTATATTGGGAATATGACCGATGACAGAGAAATACCAGCAAATAAATTCGCACATTCCTGAACTCTGATCCTAATGATAGTCCAACGATAATGCACGTGGTAAATGTTGTGTTACAAAATATATACAAAAAATAAAGTTACAATTTTAATTTCAGACCTAATAAAAAATGCATGATTATAACAGTATATAAAAGCAAAATCCATTTGTTTATCCTTAGATGAATGTCAAGTGTCAACCAACCACAACAACAAACTGAATCGAGCTATTTTTATTTTGTAGACGGTTGTTTGTTTATTCATTTATATTATATTAGCAGTCGATTCACTCGAGTTGCATTTTTTTTGTTACATATTTTTTTTACAAGAAATAATAAGACGAAGAAATCCAAATATTTTACTTTTGAAAAAAATACATGAGGTATGTTTTGGGATTTTTAAAAAGGTTGCACCAATTAGAAAAGGCTAGTTATTTAGAGAGTTTAAATTTGCTTAATGATATAAAATTAATGTAAATTCCATATGTATCAACTATCATTTTATCAGTTACAAAAACTAGTGTTCTAAGTATATGAGATTTTGTTTTAATATTATTACTAATTTAACGCAAAAGAAATAATAATATCATGGGTTGATTATTGTAGTGTAGCCACTATCTAAATTAAACTTAATTCTATTAACATTAGAAATATTATATTATATAGAGGGACTCATTTTAATTAGAAACTTCTAATATCTTTTCAATCCTCAAAAGTAAAATCATACAATTATCTTCTGGAAGATAAATGTTACTATCCATTACGTATGATCATTTTCCAATCTGAAATCAATCATACTGTTAAGTTTGATTATGTTGAGTTTCACGAACATTATGCTATATCACTGGGATGATTTTTGTTATATGTGAAGATATATTATTATTTGTTATATATGATTAGTTATTTTGTCATTCTATGGTCTATACAACCAATAATAGGATGTCACATAAGTAACACGTACGAGCTCTAGGGCTGTAACGAATCGAATCGAGCTGAACTTTATGAAAAATTTAGTATTCGAGTTCGAGTTCGAGTTCACATATTCGAAGCTCGATTCAAAGTTCGATTTGTTGTCATTTGCGGCTCGAATTCGTTTCGATAGAGAGCTCGAGCTCGAGTTTGATTCGAAAAATTCGGTTAGAAATTAGGGTTTAAAATTTACATATATTTATTTATTATACATTATATACAATTAAAACAGTAATAATAATAATAATTTTTATTATAAATATTTAAATAAAGGTTCGCAAGCCGAATAAAATAATTTCGGCTCGAGTTCGATTTTTAAAATAGTTTGGCTCGGTTCGAGTTGGACTATAGTTCGAAAAATTCGAAATCGAATCAATTATTTACTCGAATCGGTTCGAAAAGTTCGCGAACAGATTCGATTAGTTTATCGACCTAATGGCTCCTCTGCGCTTTATATGATATGAACTTGTTTCTACTTATTCAACTTTGTATTCGAAAAATATAAGGCAAGATGTTAAGAAAAATTCAATTGAACTTGACAAAAGAATGTAATTTCTGAAACTCGAGGAACACATGTACAGTTTTACACGAAATTTCAAACAAAAGAAAAGCGAAGTGGAGATTTGATAACCTAATTTTTTTCCTAGCAGCCATAGCCGTGATATGCCACAGTACGTGTGTACACATAAAGAGACAAAAGGAAATAATATAATATAGTGGTAATTGTATGCATCATCATCACCCATAGTTGACAGACAAATTTCATCGGATTTGACCTGATTCCTCTCCAAATGCATGACTCGGCAAATTTATTGTCTTTTTGCCATGATTTGTAACATGCATAAAACAACGTATATACATCATACATATATTCATCATCCATGTCATGGTACATGACATGCAGGTTATAAATGAATAATAATTTTCAGATAATTTTATTATATTTTTCAGGAAACAAAAAAATAATAATAATAAAATTCGATCTGCCGTAGCCATGAACTTAATGACATGCATGTATCGTTGGAAAAATCTCACATTTAAATTTCTAATTTCAACATCAAAATACAATAACGGGTATTTACTTTTCAACTCTTTAGTTGCAATTCATTTTACTTCTTCACTATTTTTTTTTTTAAAAAATAGAATTAATAAAACAAGTGGACCGTTAAAAGTCGATAATATATAATACTCATTTGAATTATTAATCTAAATACATGAAACTATAATTCATAGCTGAACATTTTACATTTTATAATATTAATCGGAAAGCACGGGATGGATCTCTTCACTCCCAACCCATAAAGAGATTAATGATCATGATATGAGGCGTACATGGGTATTATAGGAGTAGAGAGAGGTATAGGAGTAGAGAGAGGTCGTTTATCGTTATGTGTATAAACTCTACAAGTCAGGTTTTATAATTCTTGATTTATTATCAGACTCAATCTGATCCATATCCAATCACGAGATTAGCGTGATTCCTCTCATACTTCGAGTGTTTCTGAACGCACTGCCAAACTGAGCAAACAAAGGAGTCGAAGTCATGAAATATATAGTTCGAGCTTGGATTTGTAAGCGAGCGGACTATTTGACGTGAAAATGCATAATGTGCTAGGCTCTGTCAGTAAACACATATCATGTCCTTCGACGCTACACCGTTGATACAATTCCGGGGATGGTATGCCAGTCCGGTGCCCAAACATGAAACATCATATAAAAGAGGGAAGTTAGTGTCCGTGCGATCCATAGAACTGAGAAGGTTTGGGCTTTCAAGTTTTAATAAATTGAATGTATCTTATCGAGGTTTGTCACAATATTGATATATTTGTTGATGACACATATCATCTATAAATAGTGGTTTTGGGTTCCTAAGCACACACCTAAAACCATTCATATAATCTATTTTGAGGTTTGAGTGGTTAGAATGCTATGTAGTTGTTTTATTTCATTACTCGTGTTGTTCAAAGTTGGACATCCAACTCTATAAAAAGAAGGGACATATTAAGAATGATTGTACTAAATTTAAGGATTGGCTAAAATAGAAAGATATTCTCATATCTTTTGTTTTCTATGAATCCAATATGAGAAAATACGATTTATAACAGTTGTGGATTGACTCTGGTTCTACAATACATATCACAAATACCCTGCAGGATATGTAAATTGTGAGACCTGATTTTGTATTAAGGATTAATTAGTGGAATTAATCGGTTGATCATGAGATTTCGTGCTTAGATATCTGTTTTGAGGTCTTTTGAATGGAAGTCAACCCCGTAAAAATAAATCATATTTTTATATAATAATTAATAAATTATTTTCATATTCAATCTTTTTATATTTTTAGTTGATTTGGCTATACTGCTTTCCCAAATTGCTAAAGAACCAACTTTTTACAATCCAAATCAAACTTTTAGCAAGCGAATTATTTCAATTTGTGAATTTTAATTTTTTCTGTAATTTTAATCCATATTATATATCATTAATTTTAATATTCAATTAAAATAAGATAAATAATAAAAGAATTGTATCTATTTAATTTTTTAAGTACTTGAACAAAGTAGTTAAATACATTGTTAAATTTTATTTTAAGGAATTATATTTTTAAATAATAGCTGATTAGTTTTTTTTAAATGTAAGAGTATTAAAAATCATTATCTTTATTTGAATATTGAATTTGAAAGTATATACAAATGCATGTATATATCCATTTTGCTAAGTTATATTTACTCAGCTGGGTTCCGTCTGGTCGCTTGTGTTGAACTGCTCTAATCTGGTTCTAAGCTAATCTGCTCTCTAAACTGGTCTGTACTCTTTGTACAAATCCAGATAGCAATCTCTGTATTCTTTTATAACAACACAAACCTTCCGATTGCATTTATATCTTCTAAAAGCAGCTGGCTTGTTCTTCACTAACGGTATCCCTGAACAAGTTCTGCTCTGAGGTGTTTTCGCAACTGATCGAATACAAACTGTTCTATCTGTTCTGTTTCGATATACTCTGCTCTTGTAACTTGATCTAATCTCAATCTGTTCTGTTTCGATATACTGTTCTTCAGAGCTGGTTTGTCTTTAACCAACTTTGTTAAAAACTCTTAGTTGGTTTGTCTTTAAGCAGCTTAGCTCTGGGCTCTAAGTTTCTGAGTTGGTTTGACCATAACCAACTTAGCTTAGTTCAAAAGAGTCACTGGTTTGTCTTCACCAGCTTAGCTCCGATCTGGTTTCCACAATCAACACAGTAAGCTCTGTCTGGATCTGGTCGATTATTCCTTGAGCTGATTAATCTATTTTTGTCTTCACCAAAACTTATAAATTTACTCCATCACTCCTCCATTTCCATATACAACTCAGGCGGAGCTTGTATTGGCTTTGTTTTGATTATTTATTATTTATTAAAGAACAGAATGTTGAATTGATTAAAAAATTGAGTTTTGCGCATTAAATAATATTTTATTAATAATTTTTAATTGAGATGCAGTGTTTTAGTATTTTATTTTTTGGATTTTTTTTATGCAGTATGTTAATAAAAAATTTATTTTAAATAAAACAAGTTATATATTTATAAGTCCAAACAAAATCATTAGAAAAAGTTAAAGTTATAAAATTCATAATTATATAACAAACAAATCAATAAAAACTACCTAAAAATCCATAAAAAATCGCTCTAAAATTCTATAAAAGTCTAATGGAGTCTATTAATTTTATTTATAAATCCATGAGATTACATAAAAGTCTTCAAATTTCTATGAATTTCACAAAAGTCTATCAATTAAACAAAGTCAATAAAACTCATTAAATCTTTATATTGAATACATCCTCATAAATGTCACCGATTGAATACACATCTAAAGATTTGATTATGCGCATCTTTTTATCTTTATTAAGTAGTCAAATATTAAAAGATTTAGATGTGTACAATCTGTAAGTATTTTAATCAATCAAAATAACTAAATAGATTTGTCACAATCTTAATGATTTGTTGATGACACAAATCATTGTGTTTAGAAGACTATGTAACAATTTTAGGTGTTGTTCAAAGTTCCTAATCAGAATCAATAACTGGAGGTGATTATTGATTCGTTTTACGTAACAATAAACTCTTGAAACTTTGTCCCATACTTGATCTCTTTGCGCTGTTAATTGGTCTCATGAATAAACAAAGTAATACTTTTAGTGAGTTAAGGTCTTTCCGAGTTCGGGTCTTCCTTTTTATGTGAGAGGAGATCATCCTTTTCGGTTTCGCCTGAGAAGCGATAAACTCGACCCGGATATGTTTTCGTAAATATAAGCCTTTCTTTGATTAATTGTGCGTTTACAATTCAAGAAACCACTCTCTGATAAAGGTCATTGGCATATCAAGGGCTCTCGGATATTAGTTTCATAGAATTAAAATATAAGTGATGGATAACAAACCTTTATACACTGAGATAGTGAGCACTCAGTGTAGGGGTCCGTTTGAAGTGTTACGTGTAGTACGACTTTAGCTGTCATTGGTTATAGTTTAATTAATGGATCCCGGTATGAACGGGATTGGGTTTAGAGAATCTGCTAGAATAATTAAATATGAAAGAGGAAAAAAATTCTAGAAAAATGTTTGGGGTGTACACGAGTATATGCCAACGGGCCCCTGCGGAGTTGGCGCTGCGTCGGATTTTAAATTCTTACTTCAATCGTGCCATCTTCTAGTAATAATGTGCCTGCTTTTCAATTATTTAAAATCATTTATTGCATAAAAAAAGATACAAAGATGGCTGATCTGGAAATTTAAATAAGTTTAACAGATTCGGCCTGTTATTTTCAGATATCTGTCCACATTGTCGACCATAGAAATGCTTAATCTTTTCTTCAATACTCAGCCATATTTTATAGATACATTAAATATTTCTTATGCTTCGATCACATTAGAAAATTATGTCTTTTGGATGCTAGGACTGATTGATTAACGCATCAATCTTTCGTTGATGGAAATACTACACTTCGAGATTGATAGATATGTGAAAAATTTCAATTTATTTGTGTTTCTCCGTGCCAGTGGTATAAATACATAATGAACCCCAGGACATAGACGAGTTGGTAAAACTCGAGGTAACGTAAAATTCTTCTCTTCGACTTCACGTGTTCGATTCTCATGTGGAACATATTCCCCGCTGTTATATAAGTCATCTCCCTTATATCACTGATTATCTGTGCATATTTATCGATTTAAAACATGTATGATTCAATGGGTCTCTGGCATATGCAGTAAGTTAACCCTTTAATAAGCTAATTTTTTAAAATAAATACTTATTCAAAATACATACATGAATTTCTATTGTATATTAAGCTCCAGTGTTGTTATGAAAATTTTAATATGGCCTTGTTTGATTTTATTTAGTAGCCTTAATTTTTGCTAAGTTTTTGCACCTCTCTCTAAAATATGAAATATGGGCCTATTCTTCGTGCTCGATTGCGGGCTCTTCAGTCCCGTATTCCTTGAAGGACCGAAAAAGTCAAAGAGCCATCTTTTGATGTCTCCAAAAGGCTGCTACAGAAGCCGCAATATTTTACTAATTCCTGTTTTTAATTGAAAATTTTGAGTTGAATTCGCTTTTTGCATTTTAAAGATATCTTTTAAATATTAAATGTTTTAAAATGTCTGGATATAAAAATGCATACTCTAGACATAATACCAATAATAATATCAAACATCATGGGACGCAACTCGGCTGCCTGTCTGAAAGAAGAAGATTCGTCATCCTTAATTTGACTTGGCATTCTTGATATTTGTTAGAAATACGATATACACTTACTTGCATAATAATATCAACATATTTTCTTAAGTAATATATTAAAGAGAATTAAACTCACACAATAAAAATAATAATTATATCATAATCAGCTCAGAAATAATAACCATTAATATTTTTCTCGACATTAAATATGTAAATTTCCGAACTGGGCTGTCAAAGAAAATCGTAACTAGGGGCTGAAAGTTTATGGAATTAATGTGTGGATCTGGCCCATAAAGTATATTAATCCATTTTGCTGTGGTGGGATTAAGTTGTTCTCAAGGAACATCACTGAATTCTAATCTCTTGGCCATTGAATTTTTCGCGAAATTGAGTACTTGAAAGATATTAGAATTTAGACGTCAAAAAAATCAAACTTACGCTAACTTCATGGATTTCATGTTTGGATGGCCCAAACCTAAAATCATGTGATATTAAGTTGTTTGTGTTCGAGTGTTCCTAAGAATTTCAATCGGGAGACCATTAATAGTTACTGTTTTTGAAACTTTTTGAATTGGGCTGTTAAAACATAGATACTAGGCTGATATATCATGGATTTCAGGGTTTGGTCTTGGGTTGTTCTTAAGTTACAGCCCTGAATTCGAATTAGCGGCCCCTTATATAGATTTTTATTTATCAATTTGTGGCAACTCAAAAAAGGCCCAAGAGCAGACTTAACATTTGTATGGAATCTCCATGTGCCGTCCAAGATTCCTGGATCCACAATCCAACGGCCCACAATAACTCATTCCCAAAGATTCCAAACAAATCCCAAGCTCAATTGCGATTTGCAGAGATATAAAAATGGCGAATTCAGTCTTGAAATCCAGGATCGTTCTCCGCTCGAAGAATCTTCCGGACTTAACATGGCCAGGACTCCACAACTGTAATGCTGCCATCTGCCGCAGACGATTCCCCCACTCTCGCGTTCCTCTACGCAGTCTTCATCTTCATCTTCTTCCTCCTTCTCTTCCGTTTCCTCGCTCTTTTCTTCTATCTCCTGCTCCTCTTCTTCCTCTGTTTCGACGTCGTGTACCTCCTGTCCTCTCTCCTATTTCCGCCTCCATGAGTTTCTCCGAGGATAAGGATGCACCCACCGCCGACCCAGCTGCTAAAACTGTGAGCAGTAATCCGTTTCGCATATTCTGTTGATTTTATGCTTCGATTTCGATAGTCTGTTCCGCATAAATGGCTTCTGTTTTTCATCGGAAAAATCTGTTAATGATGTTGATTTTTCACCAGCTTTGATGGGCCTTTGTTGTATATCAAGTTGGTGGGATGATTGATTCCGCAACAATTTCCTGAATAAGCTACAACTTTTGATAGAGGCATATAATGAAAAGATTTGATTTGAGAGTAGAAGAGTCCTAATATATTTGTTAATTAATTAAGATAATAAATATGCGAGTATGATGTATCTTATAATTTATTATAGGTGGATCAGAAGATTCAATTTCAATGAATTTTGAACAGTGAATGTACTCGTGACTGGTGGTGATTGTAGGTAAGAGTGATGATAAAGGGGAGGGTTCAGGGGGTATTCTACAGAAATTGGACGATCAACAATGCCAATGCATTGGGGCTCAAGGGTTGGGTTCGGAACCGGAGAGATGGATCTGTTGAAGCCCTGTTTTCTGGGAAACCCGACAAGGTTGACGAGATGGAGCAGCGCTGCCGAAGGGGCCCACCAGATGCCATGGTTACTGGTCTCCAGGTCTTCCCCAGTACCGATGATCCTGGAACCTCATTTCAGCGTAAGCCAACTGCATGATCAAATGTGCTGTCTCTCGCGTTGTGCATTGTGAGATCAGTCTATCATGTGTCTGTTTCGCTTGTGGACTTGATTGATTTATGTAAATATAAAGGATGTGGTATGTTCATGCAATTATAGATGTGCTCTTGTAATAAGAAATCTTGGAAACATTTCATATTTCTGGAATAGACCGGATACAGCATAGGGCTCATCACATTATTCAGTTTCAGGTTTCAGCTTTTGTTTTTTTTTCCTGAGATGATAAGAGTTAGGAAACCATAGGTGTTTAAGTAATTATGCTTTTAGAAATGTGGATTGTTATAATCAATAAGTAAAGTTGCAGATGTTCCGGATGGGGTGAAATCTCTTAATCAAGAAACAACTAAAATCTTATCATATGGTCGGCTCAAAACCTTAGGAAAATACTGATTTCTGGATGTGATCTTGTAGTGAATTGTTGAAAATCAATGTGTTGTATTACAAAATGTATATGAAGTTCTTTTAAAGATTGTCTACAGGAGAAACATACATGGAAAATTAATGCTAAGAAGTAAGAACTGCAAATTCTCACTTTACTTCTGCGCAGTTGTTTGCACCCACCGGTTCTCTCAAACAGGTCGATATTGCCGTGACAGCGGAGTTGATAGATGCATCCTCTCCCTGCTCAAGATCAAGATTCTCATTAACGGTAAAAGTTTCGTAATACTGATAGTACTAACGTGACCTCAGGAACTTCAACCTTTTCTCTCCAGTAAAACATGTTTCCGTATTTCCCGGCTAATCGGCTCCAGAAACTGCGTGGAATGTCTAAGTCCACCGAAGCTCCAACATTGAAGTTCAGTATGTTGCCTGGTAGACATAACAATGACCATAAACATAAAATGTTGGGAATTGCGGAAGATGAGAAAATATTGGTTTAGGTCACTAACCGAAGGTGGGATCGGCCACAAATACAATTGTGTTATCATCCACGTTCCAGTAATCTTTGATCGCTAGACCTGTGGAAAAATAAATGTGAAAGGGTGGATCATTATGTTATCAGGAAACACAGAAACTTATATGTTCGATATCACACCCCACATTGCATTAGAGAAGGGACATGGGTGGATTTATATATGAGAAAATACAGCTGACTCTTTCCTCAGTTTAGGTTCATCATTTTCCTTATTGAGAGTTCTAAGAATATGGATTAGACACTAGCAAAACCCTTTGGATAAAGTTCCATTCTGCGCAAGATTCTTCGTGTCCATATCGAGTTTGTCTGGATGGGTGTAGACATATACATATTTTGGTAAGATGAACTCTCCTAATAACTCAGGGAAATCATTTTAACGAAGCTCATTCTATCAAGTGTTGATTACGTGAGAACGAGAGAGATAAATCATATCTGCTGTCTAAGCTGGGCAAGCCACGGCAGATGTGTGTTCACGCAGGTGACAAAACTACAAAGTTTGTTGCTAGGTAACCTATGACTACCTGGATCCTAGGAGCTAGCTTACGTACTAGTCGGATCTTCACACTTCAATTTGCATACCGCATAGAATCACACATGTTGGCGACACCTCATATCTACACAATTAGAAACGATGCAGGATATCCAATATCATACCCGGAGTATCAGGATAGTTCTGAGCCAAAACTCGCAACTTATATCCTGTATCCTTTTCAAGGGCATCAATCTCCTGGGCTATTCTATTCTTCTGCAAATCAAAATCGTACAATATGATACTACCTACAGTTGCATCTCATTCATGCATGATTTCTAAACCATATGATACAACTATCACACAAAGAAAAGAGTGAACTCTTTAGGAAAAAATTGCCAAAAAAAAAAACATGTTAGAAATCCAATACATCGAATAATGCGAGAAAAAAATGACATTGAGTAAAATTCAACACCTGACCCTCTGAAAGGAAGCCAGCAACATCAATAACCGTGGTAAATACTTTCGGAAGCAATTCAGGCTTGTTCACCCCAACTTTCCCCTCAGCAAATCCTACTCCTACCGAGTGTAATTCACAAAAATGTAAAACCAGCAATAATATCTGCATTTCTATTAGTGCAATAAATATGAAAATCAATTCGAATGAACACCTTCAAAGTTTATCCACTTCTGGAAACTAAGAGATAAAGCTAGCTCCAAGAATTTAGTTCTGATCCAAAAAAGTTGATGAGATTCCGACCAAGGAAAAGCAACGACCATCAATATCATTAAAAGGTATAATCTTAAAATTTAACATGATATAAGTTTAGAAAGACGTTGTATCCAGGGCAAGTTAACAGAAAAGTAAGATACAATTCACTCAGACCACAGTAGTTCAATAATTTCTTACCAGTGAGGGAGAGAGAAAGAGCTAAAGATCCAGACAGCAAGAAATTCAAAGATTTAGGAGGAATACGAGGAAACCGTTTGGGAAATTGCTGTTTGTTGTTGCAAGAAAGTGATCCTACGGTGGCTTTTGTGGAGACAGGGAGAGGGATTTGTCGAGATGCGAGGGATGAAGACGGATATCGCTGCAGAAGATAAGCCATTGGATGGGATGGCTTATACAAACTTGGAGATCTTTAGAATGGTTTGCATTTATTTTTAGTTATTCCATTTTTTTTAATAATACAAAAATATAGGCATATTATAAAGATAAAAGAAACGTAAACCTCAGTATTTTATTTTATTACCACGAAAATTCATTCATTTAAACACATTCTTACGGCTAATAACAGTTAATGGTACATACTCAATTATATACAGTGTAAATTTTATATGAATCTGGTTATATTTTATCCTTTCTAGTTAATAAAACAATCAGCTTAGTTTAGTATTATACTTAAATAGAAAATAAAAAACATATATTTAGTGACCATTCTTATTACACGTCTTTATAAAACGATTTGCAGCAATTTGTGTTCTTATTTTTTTATTGCAAATCAGTTGAATTTTTCCGTTATCGCTTTATCCAACTTTGCAATAAATTACTTGACTGAGATACAAAGGGTATCCTCATTCTTTTCGTTTATTTCCATAGTTCAATTTATAGCTAAGTAGATCAGATATTAAAATAAAAATTAAATAGAAGATTTCTTCTTTTCTTCTTTCCCATAATATCACATTTGCTATCATATTCTCCCTAAAATAAATTAAGCGAATCAAGTTAATCCCAATTAAATTTGCAATAAGTTATGAATGATAGGGTATTTATTTATTTATTATTTACTATCCTTAGTTTATCTAGGTCGATCGATTTGATATTTTTAAAATCAATCAATCAGTATTCTATTTCGATTTTTCATGATTTGTAATAAATCGAATTATATTGATGAAATAATAAACATGAACAATAATAAGCTTTAAGTCAAATAGTTTGAATCCTGATCATGGCTCCGTCCATAAATACCCCGATAGACTCTGCAGATCCACGCTTTCATTTCCAGTTTCTTGGTAGGGTTCTAAACTCTACTGTATTATCCATAAGCCCCAATTTGACTCCGGAAACCCTATAGTTGTGATATTTTGTGGCAAGGGTTTGGCACAATTGATGCAATCCGCTTTCGCTCACCAGCAACTTCAAGTTTGTGGGATACGGTAGACTCCGGGACTGCGTATCTTGTAAGTTTTCCGTAATTCGCGCAAACTTATTCGCATTAAACATTATGTGCGTAAACTGGTTGACATACCAGCTGGGCCATTTGGGTTTCGTGGCTGTTCATAGGGGGACATGGATGGAATGTATATAAGTGTGCCCTAGTTCTGCTCTGGTGGTGTTAGGATTTATGAGGTTAGTGTTTCTGAGTTCTGGAGTTGAGTAAGACCTTAGTGATTGGGGAATCTGAATATGAACGGTGGAGGTGAAGCAGATGCAAAGAAAGATGACCAAGGTCCGGTAACTCGATCTGGAACCAATAAATTTGGCCGAGCGATTTCAAGGGTCTTTGTGGCGCAGATGTGTGAGAGTATTGGTTTCCAGGGAGTGAACGAGTCTGCTCTTGATTCCCTAGCTGGAATTGTTATTAGGTACATCGGTGACTTGGGAAAATCTGCAAAGTTCCACGCGAATTTGGCTGGTAGGGCAGAGTGCAATGTCTTTGATGTTATTCAAGGATTAGTGGATCTGGGATCGTCACAAGGGTTTTATGGTGTTTCTGACGTCCGGAATGATTGTATAATTAGTTCTGATCCTATCAAAGAGCTCGAGGAGTATGTGGTGTCTGCGGAGGAGATACCTTTTGCTCAGCAAGTTCCACAGTTTCCCGTGGTCAGGGGACGTAAAATGATACCTAGTTTCTCGCAAATGGGCGAGACACCTGGTTCTAAGCATATACCAGTGTGGTTACCTGCATTTCCAGATCCTCACACCTATATACAAACGCCTGTGTGGAATGAGAGGGATACCGACCCTCGTACAGACATGATTGAGCTGGCAAGGCAGCGTAGAAAGGCAGAAAGGTCCTTGTTAAGCTTGCAACAGCGGTTGGTCTGTAATGGGTCATTATTGGCTGGCGCTTCATCTGGAGATTTAGCTGAACAAGATCACGTGGGAAAGTCTGATGTTTTCGAAAATTCTGTTGTTAAGCCGTTGCGGGATGGTGGGAGAAACTTGTTACCGGTTAATGTGCATGATAAGCTTCCCGGTGAGTCACGCACAGAAAAACAAGCCTCTTTATTGGAGACATTTGCTCCTGCTATAGAGGCAATGAAGGATGGGCTTGATTCTGGAAGTGATGCGGACAAGCTTCTTCCTCAAAAGAGGAAACCTATATTTCTAGAGTTGAAGGGTGGTAGAAAGGTATTTGGAGAATCACTTGATTTGAGGATTCAGAACAAGGCCGCTGCTAGAACTTCATCCTGGTTCGAACGTGAGGACGAAAAAGATGATAAAAAGAGGAGGGTTGAGTTTATACTCCGGAAGTCTATGGAAAACCAGCTAGAACTCCCTCAGTTGTAAATTTGTAATTCCCCGAGTGATTTAGAGAACTTGCATACCCTTAGCTCAGAGATATAGCAGTTGATTAGGTTAGTCTAACTGGAAAATGTAGTTAGTTGTGCTGGTGAATGTGATTAGAATCCACACAGGTATCGGACCTAATCTAAGACATTTTTCGAGACAATGTAGTGTGTGCTTTTAGTTTCTTCTGTAAGTCTACATGATGATTTTTCCAATGAAATGAAAATGTATTTTTGTTTAAATTATAGATATATGTGTAACCATTTAACTGATGAAGTTTACTCGGCATTTAAGAGGTGTACCCTTCAATTTGGACATTGCATTTTTTACACTGCTGTGAATTATCATGGAGGGTACATGCAATTTAACTATACTAAGTTGGGAATAAAGATTTCTTTAAATTGATAGGTGTTCTCATTCTTTATACCCTGATATGAAGGTTGTACAAGTGGAAGGATTGCTTTAGCTGTAAGTCATTTAGTTTGTTCTCTTCTTTACAACTATTGGTTGGATTGATTGATAAGCATGGATTATGTAATGATTTTATGTTTATTTATCTGGTGTATTTGTGCTTTATGACAAAATATTTGAACGTTACGCTGATTTATTGTGATTTTCTAAATCTACAAAAATGTGGGAAGACATTCGAGGATTTAGAAAAATAAGGAAGAATCTTTATTTCCTAGAGCTTAACTGATTTTAAAGGAACTATATATATTTTTTCAGCAAAAAATTGGACTTATTCATTCATTTAAGTAGGGACAATTACTTTTGACAGCCTGAGGTTTGAGAAAGGAGGAAGATGACTCAAATTTTCTTGATTGCCTTTCTGCAATTCATTATCATGCGCTCGAATGTTGTTTTTATACCTATATTCTTTAAGATAAGATTTGCTTTTTGCAATACTTTATAATGAGTTCAAAAATTGTATTTTATACTTTGTTATGCTTTTATGGAATACATTAGGGATAATTGTATCTTTTGCTCTTTAGTTATAGTTATTCCGTGAATTGTTCTTCATACTTTCAATTAGGGATTGATTTTGGTGTAACGGTGTATGGATATAAACCACTCGATTATTTATATGTTTGTTGATTAATCTTGAATTGGAAGCAGGTTGATTAAATATGGTTTCAAAATTATCAACATATGGTTATCATTCGACTAGAAAGGTATCGGTTCAATACACAACTTTTTGTGAAAACTGAAATTATGTATATGTTCAAATGCATTTTTATCTAATGAAATTAAAAAAATTATTGGACTGTTTAAAAATATATTAATTACTTATATAAATAATTTTTGGACGTTATCATATTTGAATGAAGGTTTGATGACTAAATGAACTTAAACTGGTGTCGACATATCTGGCACCCACGTGTGTCTTGGTCCTTCTATTTAAATTCGAATTCTTCATAGACAATTGTTAAATTTAACTGACAAATTTCCCTAGTTTTAATTTTTGTTTATATTTTTAAATTCATGCTTGTATTACTTAATTAATTTAGTCTAGCTTATGTTAAGCAATTAAATATTAGTCTCTGTGACACGATTTGGCTCAAATTCGATTATCTTATAATCTGATCTATTATACTTGCAACAACCGAAACGAATAGTCATTGGACCAGTAATCTTCCTTTTACTCAAAAACTTGCTTTCATTTACTTGCTGCAAGTTTTATTTCTCCCCGTCCATTTGGGAATGATATTTTAGCTTGTTCTGGTGCAGGCAGTATCAACTTATCTCTTGGTTTTGCTGTTTTGTGTGTATTGAGTATTGACTGACTGCTGGTGCACACAGTAAGGTCTGTGTGCTGTATTGTAGGGAAGGAGTCTTGCTCTGATTGTGAAAGATTTCTAATTTGTTTTATGGGGTGAGAAACCAATATGTTATCGCCGTGTGAACGGTTTTGGATTCTCATTTGTGTGACAAAAGCATAAATGTGGAGAGAGAATGGTGTTGATATATTTCATTCACGTAAACCATATAGATTCAATATTTTGTCTGAGCTGTTTGACATTTACACAGAGGTCCGTATTCTTGGTTAAGTCATCTCAAACATGCAATAATATGTTTTGGAGCACAGTTGCTTCACAAGGTATGGCCAACATACCTTGTTGCTTGAATCCAAATTCATTCTCTGCTGCTTCGAGTAACTCTACGAAAGGAGGATATGAAAGGTAAGCTAGATCTATCATGAACTTCTTTGGCTCTCCATCACCAACTGTAATGACTGGAAAGTATCCATCTTTGGTGATTCTATCTTGCCATGTCGTCCATGTTCTGTTGCGTTGTTTGATTACCCAATTTACAAGGTAAACTGAGCACTTCTTCACTAGTTTTATCAGTTGCTCGGTCATCACAAAGGAACTAGTTGTTCTGCATTTTGGACGCACCCCCTCGTCCTGGTTTTTGTTTGCTCCCATAAGCAATAAACTTACAGTTTCAATTGTTTCTTGATTCATCAACAGGAAATCTTTATCTGCTATATATAGATTGCTGTGAATTGAATATAAAACTGTTGATGTAACATGGCGAATCTCTATATTTTGCCTTGCTTGTAGGGAAAAAGAACTTGAGTGGTGTTGGTGGGTACTACAAGTGGTGTTTACGTTAGTGTCTACTGTCTAATTTATTTCACAACTGAGCAGTCCTTTTAGCCTGATGCAAGTTGGTATACCCTAAAAAACATGGGGTTTAGAGGTGGAACCGTGGAAGGGTCTCCAACACGTTATGATTGAAAAGCTGGGGCAAGTCGCCACATACTCCCGAGTTCTTGTGGGGCCACAGCCTTAAGTAAGATAAAATAATGAGTAACAAGAAAGTGACAGTTCATACATTTTCTTTGTGGCATGTGCTTAAGATACATGCAGAGTCCAAATGATGCATGAATATAGCAAGAATATCATTGCAGATACTAGAAGAAGGAAAATATGTGATCAATTTGGCAATTTGCACTCTTTGCTAGATCTTTGCATATTTATAGTTCTTGTGGATGATGCATGAATCAGTGCTGTTAGGCATCATTTTCAAGTAAACTGTGGCTCGTACTCGACTGTGAAAATAAGTGGTGCCTAGCATTTCTCCCAGTTGTGTCTCATTGCCCATCTCGGCGGTATCAGATAGAGGATCATTATTTGGGCTGTTGCAAACCAGATAGCATATGTTCACTAGACTAATGTGCATACTAGTTCGACTCGATCAGTAATTTGGTCTTTCACATTCAAGTTCGCGTTCCAGTGGACATTACATTGCAGTTCCGTTTTGTACATTTGCGCTGCATGTCGAGTCGCTCGAGTACGAATTTTGAGCTCCCATCCAGTTCAGAAGCAACATTATTTGAGAAGTAATATGTATGATTATGCTGATAGAAATATAAGAACACTTTAACATGTTTCAAGTTCGAACAGGAAATATATTCAAAATACAAGAGTTTGAGCTGATAAATTTTGTCACATATAGATTGAGGTGCATTGGGCTCACAGGGTACTTGCACCCGAAATCGTCCTTCCCTGGAAATATTGTTTTAAACTGAAACACGGTTATGCAATTTAAATTTTTAAATATAGTTATGCGTAAGATTTTAACAATTATATGTGCATCGAATTTGAAAAAATAATACATCGCTTCCAATTATAGGTATGTGTCTTTTTCCACGTATATTAGGAAATTCCTTAGAATATTAAAATTACACAAATGATTTCTAATGTCACTCTTATTTAATGAAACACGCATTTAAAATGTTTATTATCTTTTCAATAGTAAGTATTTACAAAAAAACTAATTTAAATAAGGGTATTTCAGTAAAAGAATATGAGAAATATTGTAAAAGATGGACTATATATTGAAGCAAAATGAAAAAAAAAAAGGATGGTCTATATGATTGGAAGTTTTTTTTCTAAAAAAATATGGATTTAATCCATTCTATTTTACGTTTTACTTCAAAAAAAAAATAAGGCCATCAAATTATCTGTGGTCTTTTGTTAAACTGTATCACACATTGCACAAGATAATAGGCTAACATGGCTTGTTTTTTGAAATTCTGAATTTTAAAAAGGGAATAAATATTCACTGGGTCTGGGGTCTCCAATATTAGAGTAATGGAAAATAACGGGGAAAATTTAGAAATCCGAAATACTTGAAGGATGGAACTGCAAAAATAACATGACGCTATCCGTTGAGGCTCCTCAGTCCTCCCCCATTTGCGACAGAATGAAATTCTCATACAAATATTCAACTAGCCGAGCAAGATGAGTCAACTTCTTGGTATTACGTGTGGAACTCTCTTATCCAATATTTCTAATCAGAAAGTTATTGACTTCAACTCAATCAAAATTCAGCAGCACGAAGCATCTTTTCGTCTCAGATACAGGATTTTGCGCAGGAATAGGAAATGGCGAGAAGTTCTGTTTCCATTTCCAGGTCAATTTTATTGTTATTGCATATTTTTCATATCTTTTGGTTAATGTTACTGAAGCAATCTCTTGATACATTAATGTTTTGCTACAGTTTCTTGCAAACTGGTTGATCATGATGCGCATTTGCTTGGAGCAGAGGTAGATTTGTTCAATTGTCAATTTACCTTTCGTCTTTACGATTGAAGTTTCGTTTGACGTCAATATGCATTTTCTTTATGATCGAATATTTGAAAGTTTTGTAATTCTGTATCATATAGTGTGGCGAGCTTAACATTTTGTCAAACATTTGTGACCGCATGAAATACGAGGACATGACGCTATGAAAAATTTAGAGAACTTTTTTTTCCATTTGCATGCATACGTTGGAATGTAATATTTATGGAAAATTAAGAGAAGTGAGCGCAAAGAATCATTCAGCGCGTAGATATTTTTAGGAGACCGGTTATGCAGGGTGGGTCATCATGTGTGCACTTTTTTCTATTTAGGATGAATCTTCTGATGGAGCAAAAATTATTCATTTTCCTCATGTGCAAACTCTTAGAAATATTCCCAAAGTGGAGATACTTGAAAAGATTGTCATGGTCATATTAGATTCAATTATTCTACTCAACGAAAATGAAGACCAGTCACCAACAGCCAATGCTCTTTATACCATCAAGTATTTGTATGAAGCAGGCGCAAGAGTTATTATGGTGGGCAGCTGGAGTGAGACCACCAATTGTAGCCTTCCTTCAGGATCATATCTTTCAACAGAATTTGTAGCAGGTGTATATCTTTTGACTGATATGTTAACCGATCTAGTTTCCACATTTCAGTTTCTGTGGCAATATCTTAAATGCTCTTTACTGATGCTCAGTTTGCATTTCAGATTATCTAGCATCGGTACTTGAACTCAAAGTTGTTCCAGTGAAATTTTCTGACAGACATAAGCATCCTGGTATTGAAGAGAGTAAAAATTATGACATTCTTCTGCTGGAAAATCTTTTCTACTTGAAAGGGGAACTGGCTAACTGTTCAAAGTTTGCCAAAGAACTTGCAACTGGTGTTGATATTGTTGTTAACGACGCCTTTTCTCAGTCTCATAAGGTTCTAGCTTCAACTGTTGGTATTGCTTCCTTTTGCCCTGCCTATGTTGCTGGATTTTATTTTGAGGAAGGCCTCTCTAAGCTCAAGAAACTCATCTGGACCGGTGAAAGTCCCTATATGGCTATTGTAAGATTATAATCTTTGCTCAATAATTTGCCACTTGGTGATTTTTCTGACAACTTATGTAGCTAAAATTAAGGATTTTGTGCCAGCTCTTTGGCGGTTGTAGCCAAAATTAAGGATTTCGTGCCATCTCTTTGGCGGTTGTGTGCTGTTAATTTCTAGGAATTGATTGCTAAGTTTGTTACAGGTTTTCCTAACTTAAGAATTCTATAGTATCATGTTTCTTGGACTGATAAGCTATAAATAGTGTACCATTATTCATATACAAGTAAGATATAAAGTAATAAACCCGTAATATTTGTGTACATTTTCATTATAAATACAGACTCTTTTAATTAGCTTTTTCTTGCATTTGTTGGACCTCCCATTTATGTTGCTTCAATTGTATGTCCAGATAGGAGGAGGCAACCTTGCAGACAAAGCAGCTGCCCTGCAGATTTTAACTTCTACATGTGATGGTTTAGTTTTTGTTGGGAGTTTGGCGTTTCAAATAATGCATGTCCTAGGAGTGCCTGTTCCAATGGAATTCGTGGAGCTTGGGGCGTTAAAAGATGCTATCATTATAGTGGAGTCTGCAAAGTCAAGAAATATTCCACTTGTCTTTCCGAGAGATGTTTGGTGTGTCAATAATCATAATCCAGAGCAACTGGAGATATTTTCTGTTACTTCTATTACTAAAGGTAAACCCACAGCCTACAACATTCAGTAAGTTACAGTTATTCTTTTGCATTAAAAGAGGCCATGCCTTCCAGGTTCATCATTCTTCCTGTTTTTGGTACTTACAGTTCAAACATTGTCATCTCTTGTGAAGGAGATTGTTACCTTGTATGGGTTTTCATATTTCATAGTTTCTGTAAGTATTTGTTTTGCAAATTTCACTGTTTGATTGTTTCCAATACTCACCTTCCAGGTTGGCAACCTGTTGATATTGGTCCAAGATCGTTGCAAGATATGGTCTATTTACTTTCGAAATGCAAGGTGCTTACAACTTTTTTAGAGACTAGGATGCGAGAACATTTAAATTCGCGGTGCCTATTGGTTTCTCATAAACTACCCGGTTACCTGGACATTCTCGTCAAATCTACTTGAGTTTCCTTTTCACCTTCTGATAGATGAACATCATGGTGGCTTATGGTCATCTTTCTGGTTTGCCACAAATTCAGGACGTTCTAAGGTATAGGAAACTTAGCTGATCTAGAGGGGATAAAGAGAAATATGTAGGTGCAGTTGTGATCTCAATCGCTAGGCAGTGTATACTCAGAGAATGGCTAACTTGATTGCTCCGTGCACTTCTGGTTTTTTTTAATAGGTATTTGGTAGATAATTTACCTGCTAACTGTCACCACACTACTGAAAGTTTATCAGAATTTTCAATCGTCGCCGGAGAAATAGTAAATTCTCAGTTTCCAGGCCGAGACATGCTGTATATTTGCCCCTGTGTAGAGAACAGCTCTGTAGCTACTATCTACACATGCAGAAAGCCTTTAGATTTAATATTTCTGAGTTAAGAACTATAATTTGTTTATTTTTCAGATTTATCTGGAAATCTGAGTTGATTGTATATGCTTGACATCACCCCATAGATTTTACATTTTTTTTCTTGACAAATGTTGCTCATTTTTCCAGAGAATATTGTGGATTGGACCATTGAAGTTCAACTCGCTATACCAGGGTAGTGGTGGAACGTTTAAACTGGCAGAAGAACTTGATACTCTAAAGATGAGCAGTTGCAGTATAACTTTTGTTGGGAACATGCAGTTTAAAGAATTATTAAGCAAATCGAAATCTTTCTCAGAAGATAATTTTGTCAAAAATGCTGCAGTTGTATGGGAATTTCTTAAAGGAAGAAAACTTCCTGGGCTGGAGGCATTAGATAGAGTATGCTTACCGAGCTCAATCTTTGAAAATTATCTTTATGTGAATCATGAAACCTATTAATATTTGACCATTTTCCTCAAGCTTTCCTTTGACCTTGATTTCATTATCTAAAGAGATCCAGTCACCCTTGCAGTGTCGACCAGCTAGAGGCTCTTTTATTAACTTCATCAGTCATTTTTTTGTGTAAATTATCTTTCTTAGATGATTCCAAGTATATTGTACAGATGTTATCCAAATAAAATTAACCAAAAATTCTGTTAACTATTGTCCCCATTATTTTATTGTAGAGATAGTTTAAATGATTCACCTGCCCAGGGATTCTTAAATATCCTGATGTATACCTACATGTACTTGTCAAAAGATGGATGTGTTCGTAATTAGTAAGACGTGTGGGAGCAATCTACACCAGATCGATTTTACTCTTCCGGGGAACTTACAGTTACATTATAATATTTCTTGTTTATCTTTGCAGGCATATCCCTTCCATGTAGACTGGGATATCGCTTATTGTGATCCAATGCGTCCTTTGGTTGTTGATATTGGAAGTGGTAATCTTCATGTGACTATATTATTCAAATTTCAAATAATCTTGAATTAATACCTGAACGGTCTTTTGTTTGTTACCAAAAGAGGAGATTAATCATGTCAAACTCTCCTTGAAGGGATCCATATTATTTTTTAATCAATTTTAGGCAACAAGTTTGTGGTAATAAATTCTGTGCTCAAGGAATTAAACAGAGTAAATTATGGTTGGAAAATTACAGGCAATGGCTTGTTTCTGTTTGGAATGGCAAGAAGAATTACTGATATGAATTTTCTTGGGCTAGAGATAAAGGCAAAGGTCTTTACCCTCTCTCTGAACCATTTTGTCCCTGAAATTTTTATTTATCGACCTACCGATTCTGGTCTCTGGATATATTGCAGCTAGTAGATCGTTGTCTTAACGAAATTCATCGCCTAGGCATCCAAAATGTGTAAGCAGTTCATTCCTGCCAAATGTATAAATCCTTAGCCATGTGATTTCATCAAATATTGGCAATAAAGTTTTAGCCTTCAAAAAAATACTCAGATATACTTGCCACAGTTGCATCATGTAATCCAAAATACAAAAGGAACGAACATGTTTTTACAGGAATATAGAGCAAAACCTGTAAGAGAATCAAGATGAATTGTCCACGACTGTGAAGGTCATTCTTGCTCATGTAGGTATAGGAGGTTGTAATTTCATTATTGGACAAGTTCCATTAACATGCATTTGGATGAGTATACATAACTTGAAGCCTTTGTTTTCTTGCAAAATGAATAATCCATGGTCAAGGTTTGACTTTTATAGAATCCCTAGTATTATTAGGAAAACCAATGCTGGTGATCTCAATCTTCACAATCTTGGAGAAAGGCTTATTTGTAATGTTTGGAGACATCACAACGGCTAATTTACTAAGTTGTGAGATTCATATTTTTGAACAAAAAACTCCGAGGAAAGCTTTGTCGATTTGAAATCATTGGTTCAATTTTTATTTCAAGGTGGTTGATGGATAAGGACTATGCTTAGTTTCCACTTTGAATAAATGCCTAGCCTATTTTTCTTTGTTTCAGTAACTTCAAAATAGCTCTTGGCTTTATTATGATTGACAGTCGAGATTTGTCACAAAATAATTCAGTGGGCATGCTATTAGTTGGCCCTAATGTTCTTGAGTGAGAGTTAGTTGTGCATCTTTTGGTCGACATTGTCATGAAGGAAACTAAACCATGTCCTGGTTTCAGATTGGTGTTTCAGTTTCAGTCAAATATCAAGAATTTTTCTAAAATAAAATTTTACAGATCCTACTACTTAGAACTCACCAAAATAACAGCTTCAAGAAGAACAGCACTCACAAAATCAACACGGTTTTGGAAAATACTGCTTTCCTTTTTCACCATGGGATGGAGTTAGACGCGCCAGAAAGCTATTTAAAATTGAAGAAATAATTACATTTCCCTCCCCCGAGGTTTATCATGTTAACAAAAACCGCCAACTAATATAAACATATTACATATACCTTATTTGAAAGTTTATGAACATATCAAATAGATTTGATGACTTCTAAAATTACTATACACCCACTCATGCTTGTATTTTTCTTACATTTAACATCTTGAAAATGTAAGCTAGTTATAAACCTAAAAGGTGCATTGTAAATAATTACCATGGAGGTTTTGTAATTTTAGAGGTCATTGGATTTATTATTTGTCTGTTATTTTCACAAATCTAAAAGGAGATAACTGTAATATTTAAATATACTTGGGCTTTTTTGTAATAATGGTAAACCTCGGGGAGGTTTATGTAACCCACACATATAAATTCTGTTAAACCAGTTTTGAGGCATCATTTACTACTAGAGAACGTGTTACATTTTGCTCATATGGTTTATCTCTTCTACAGGCACTTTATCACAGCAAATGCAACATCAACACTTCGATCAATAGTGTCGAGTTACCCAGGGGCATTGGTTCTTGTATCAATACAGGTGATACAGTTCATGTCATGAAAAGAAACTTACAGCTAGCTTTGTCTCTGACTCTGAATAAGATTATTCTCTTCTTTGTGGACAATACACATTGTTCTGAAGCAGCCATGTCACACATTCAATTCAGAACGGTTCTTTCTGATTGCAGTGTCCAAACCCTGACTTCAACAAACCAGATAACCGGTGGAGAATGTTGCAGAGGTCATTAGTTGAAGCAATAGCAGATAGACTGGTGATTGGTGGAAAGGTAGCTTGCCACATGCTGATGATTGCTATATGTTTAAACTTTGACGTAATAATTGTATTGACAAACAAATAGCTTTATGATTGACTAGTTTCATTGGTTTAACTATTTATATATGTATATTATATGGATCTCATTCCACAATCATAGCGTCGCCTGAATTACGAAGATTTCCTGTCACCATTTCTTGTGATTGTACACTTTCCTCCAATCTATCCTTTATATCGTGGAATTTCGTTTCAATTCTGGTCTTTGGCTGATGGAAGTTTACTTGTATGCTCCAAATCATTTGTGTTCTCCGAAGATGAAATTCTCATTATGACTAATACACCTTACAAGTTTAATGCCATGGAAACATGATTTCTTCCACATTTTTTTTGTCAATTCAACCATCTTCCTGTCATTTAAAATGTTGTAGGCATCAAGAGTTTACTGCCAGACTAGAACTATGTAGTACTTCATAAATCAAACTGTTTTTTTTAAATTTTTTATATTTGCGGTGAATAATTTTATGGCAAAGTGGCACAGACTGATACAGTGAAGATTCAAAATATCAACCGATAACAAATTGGTTAATGTGCAGGTGTTTCTCCAATCTGATATAGAAGCTGTCGCACTGAGAATGAAAAAAGAATTTATAGAACACGGCAAGGGAAAACTTGCATTGCTGAACAATGACGAGGCGAAGACTGATGGAGGCCAGTGGCTGAAGGAAAATCCCTTCGAAGTGCCATCGGATTGGGAACGGCATGTGTTGGATCGCGGTGATCCGATGTACAGACTTTTACTCGTGAAAGTAACAAGCTGAAGCTGTATTGCTTCTGTATTGGCCGTAGCATCTGGTTAACTTTCGGTATGTAGCTGACGACTCCTATGTGCCAGGTGAGCATAAGCAAGAAACTTCCCATTGCATGCTTTCCAAAGTTTCGGGTGCTAAGTCTTAGGTTGATGCATACTTTTTGCGACTACATATATTAAGTATAGCAGTCCTGCTGATGTAGGACCAAAATTTTGAGCTCCAATGTTTCCCCATTTTGAGCTGGTGTTATACAACTTAGAGATGTTTTGGGGATTTGAAAACAATTGCACTTTTGGAAATGTAACCGAAAAAAATCAATTCATGTAATAATGTATGACATATTATCATGTTTTTAATTTATTTTTTTACGTACAGACATTAAATATCATCTAATCCAATATAAAATATCGAGGAAAATGAAGAATATATTCAAGAAAAGCTTAAAAATTATTTACATTTTCACAAAATCATTGTGATTAATGTTTAAATTTTTACATAAAATTATCATATTAGTTGTATGATGCAATGAATACACACACATACACACTACATTTATATAAAATCAAATAGGAATTTAAACACTTTATAAATTGATATGAGTTTAAATATTCAATGTAATTATCTATGTTTTCAGAAATAAAATTTATAATTATAAATTATTTTTCATATGCAAAAGCTATTCAGTCTGTAAAAATACATATAAATATCTATAAAATCTTCCAGAATTCACGAGTCTATTGAAATATGTTAAAACATTATAGAAATTGATTGAAATCTATAGTCAAATTCAAAAGTCAATTATTTAAAACAAATATTAAATCTCTGTAATAAATACATTCAAGATTAATTAGTTTAAGTATCAATTTCTTTTATGGGCACAAATTATGGAGATAATTGTATTACTTGTCGCAATCATAAACTTGGTGGCACAACAAAATGCTATCTATAATTAAAGATACAAATTTGATACAGTGGGCACCATTTGTGGGCACCAGGGTGACGTGGAACTTCTTGGTGCTGCCACGTCACCCCGGTGCCCACAAATGATACTCACTGTATCATATCTTATTAAAGATATTTGACTTGAAACATATATAGGCCAAATAGTTTTGCCTGCTCGTGCATATCACTCGATTTAAAACATGTATGGACCAAATAGCCTCTGACCTACTTTAAAAAAATCCATATAGTCAAACATTGCACAAATAATTTGGGTGAATTCGGACCGATAACTAAAATCCAATCCACAATCGAATTATAGATTGATAACTAAAATCCAATCCACGATTGAATTACAGACTGATAACTAAAATCCAATCCACGATTGAATTACAGAACATGTTGGATCCGAATCAGATCAGATCAATCATAATTTTGTAAACATAAAACTTGTTAGTTATGTTTCGAATATGTTTACTTCAGTGTGTAGGTCAAGCTGCAAACAGAATAGAGCAGTATAGAGCTTAGAACAGATCAGAACAGATGAGATCAGCACATAGAAGTGATCAATACAAATCAGATGAGAAGTGCAGTTCAGATGAAAACAAGAGCATTCAGATGAAAACAAGATCAGTTCAGATATAAGCTGATGAGATGAGCTTAGAGCAGAGAACGGATCAGATCATAGCAACTCAAAGAGGGAAAGAAGAAGATTATGCAGTGCATAACAGAAGAACAGAACAGAGTCAACAAACAATACAGATCAGAACAGAGTTTGATTATCAGCTCAGATTGACAAATTAGTTTGAACAAGATTATCTCAAACACAACAGAATTGATTCACACTGATTTGCTCAATGCGATAAAACATCAATTCAGATCAATCAAAGATCATAAATAACCTCTTACTCTTGTACGAAGAGAGGACAACACACAAAGTCAGAATTTTCCAGAAGACTTTTGCAACGGGAAGAAACTTGTGTCTAACGTCCATATCAGTATAGAGGCTATAAATACACTTGAATTGAAGTTGAAGAAGTCTCTCGAAAACTCTAGAGTGCGCACATACTAGGGAGGGTGCGTAGGTGCACATAGTGCAAGTTCGGACGAGAAAAGAGAATCAGTTATGCACCATCAGAGGTCGTCGTTATGAGTTGAAAATCATTAGATAGACGACACTGTGTCAGGTTATATGAGTGTTTATACAGATTAAATTCTCTCTCACACACACATTGACTCACATATACAAGAGCTAAGAGAAATAAATTAGATGAGTGAATGTGAATCACATACACAAACGTTTTAGCACAAAGACGCTAATTTGTGTTTGTAATCTTGGCACAGAGACGTTAACACAATGCAGAGTAATGACTCTAGGAGTTTTGGTTTAGGAAGTATGATAAGTCCCACCTGAAGTGAGTTTATACGATATGATTGTATGAATCAAAGCCTTCTAGTGGAGCCTTCCAGTTCGAAAGAATGAGAGACGTAGAAACGAAAATTTCGAACTTCCATAAACAAATATTTGAGTACTTTATTTATTATTTTGATTCATAAATGCTTCTTAACTTTTTAAATATCAATTTTTATGAGTAAGTCGAGTATTTTTCTGCTTAATATTTCAAATCAAACTCGATATATTTTTCGGTGCTCAAAACCTTCAAAACCTGGAGCTAGTGCAATTATTATTTTTATTCAGATCGCACGTGCTCTCTGCTCTGTGCCGTTTTTGTAAAATGACGATCTGTTCCTTTTCGTTCTAATAGAACAATTTGATAGTATCTAAATTACAATATAATTATTAATTTTATAAAAACTAAGAATATAATTGTAATTTTTATTTAACTTTCATTAAATTAATTAAAAATTAGTTTATATAAGTTCCCTGAAATCAAAATTAGGATAAATTAGTGACCCAATTACATCATATTACATATTCTTTGTAATAAATAAATCAGTAGTGCACACATTAGAAATTGACTTAAAATGAAAGCTTTGCAAATGACATGAGGTGTTTTGATTCCCAATTCACCATCACCGGCAAACTTGAAACCCTAATTTCTCAGCTTTTAGTGCTGCCCAATGCCCATTA
The DNA here is from genome assembly GCA_001598015.1 of Dorcoceras hygrometricum. Lineage (NCBI taxonomy): Eukaryota > Viridiplantae > Streptophyta > Magnoliopsida > Lamiales > Gesneriaceae > Dorcoceras > Dorcoceras hygrometricum. The sequence continues at coordinate 182,730 of KV011790.1, forward strand.
ACCTTTGAAGAAACGCAATCCATCGAAAAGGTGGTGTAAATACCCAATTCACTCCTTTCTAAGTTCTGTCCAATCTGTATTTCTCAATATCGTGAGCTTTAACTGAGGTTCAAAGGCATTCATTTTGGGAAGGCTTTATCTTCTGTTTCGTTTTCTTTTGCTTTCGTCCCTCTTCTGGTTTTGTTACTCTTCAATCGATATTCCCCCAAGTTTGAATTTGATTACAGGTGAGCCATCTCTCATTTTTCCTTGTTATTTTTGCTGTCTTCTCCACATATATAGCTCAAATTAATGACGAAAAGGGAATTTTCTTATTCCTTTCTTCGCTTATATGGAAATGGATATTAGGGTTTTTTTCCCTCGATGAATGTAACTTCCTTTGGGTGTTTTGTGGATGTAAAGTTTATTTTAAAGCTAATTTGTGGACTGATGCTGCTCGAATGTTGAATTTTGATGCTTCATTGTTTGAATTACAATGAGGGAGACCTAAATCCTATTTTCACGTGTTGTTGCTTTGGCTACTTTGATTTGATATGTTCTGTTAACCGCCCACGCCCATATAATTGGAGCATTTTAGTTTTTATGTGGGATTTTACCGAATCTTAAGATTCTGATATACTGAATGTTATTCACATAATCTCATATATCTCCAAGTTAGAGATTTTGTAAAGGCATTTAGCTTTTCCTAGAATTATGTTCAGCTACTGCTCTGCGGCGATTGAGATACTTGATGGTTGGTTACTGTTGGTTTGTAGAACTTCAAATTATTGGTTGCTTTAACTATTAGTATACTTATCCTTGTAGACTCTACATGCTGTTTATCGATTTCATTGAAGTGCTCGTTTGGACAAGTTTAAGTATTGCTTCGCTTATTCTGTACTTATTTTTTGTGTTGCAGCCAGTCACATTCAATCCTGCTGCGAAGGTTGCTTGAAGTAACCTTTGAGACCTGCAGGGCGAGAAGGAATGAAGACATAGCATTTTTGTGTAAGCGAAAACATAGAAATGGTGTCTCAGGTTTCCTTAGATTGTGAGACGTTACTTGTCCCTGAGAATCTTGGAAGTGATGGTGGGGATTCTACTGTACCCCCATCCACACAAGATCAAACTGCAGCGCCAGTGCCTGGTAATTTTACCCTTTAGTTTCCAGTGGTACCGTGAAAATGAAATATTCACCATTGCCTGTTTATTTCCACACAGTAAAAAGGCAAACAAGGCAGTGGGCTGCTTGGACTCGTCAGGAGGAAGAAAGCTTTTTTGCTGGTCTACGGCAAGTTGGCAAGGCAAGCAATCTCCTCAGTTTGTACTGATATTTCTACCGGAAAAATTTCTTTTTTCTATGTTCTGACGATAGAGTACTCTTGTTCTCAGAATTTTGAGAAGATCACTTGCCGTGTTCAGAGTAAAAACAAGGATCAGGTTTTCTTTTACTTAAAAGATTGTATGAATTCCTATGCAGTTCTCTTCCATGGTGGTTTCTTACACATTTTAATTTATATTTGGCTTTCAGGTCAGGCATTATTATTATCGGCTTGTTAGACGAATGAACAAGTTGCTTGGTCCTGAACTTTCTCTTGATGCCAAAAACTCGAAAGATACCAACGCTGCAATGCTTCGATGGTAACTCAATTGTTTAAAATTGCTTGCGTTTAATATTTTTTTACCAATATCTTTTTACACTCTCTATTATTCTGCCAATCTACTATATCATTTTTGGTTTCTTCTAATCTTGTTTGAAAATCATCATGATATGCTCTTTGTAGCCTTTTCTTTGTAACCCTAATGTAGCAGTAATTATTTTTAGTAACATTTGTGAGTTGTATTTCTCATTAGCATGCGCTCACTTGTATGCATGCAGCTTTGTAATTTGCTTTTATTTTATCTCCCCTTCCCGTTTTCTTCTGTGCTTCTATTTGCAGGTAATGGAGTCTCTTCTGCTTGGAGTAAATCAGAGATTTTCTTGACCAACAATCATTCTCCTAACTTGTGTAGTTACTTGCAGGTGGTCATTACTAGAAAAATATAGTTGCAAAGCCTCCAAGCTTCACTTGAAACCTCGAAGATTTAAGATCTTTCTAGAGACTTTGGTTGGTGTAATGCTAATGAATCTTATTTTGGAGTTGGAATAGTTTGAATCATGATTGAACTGATTATATTCCTTTCTCATGAAGGGGAATCAACTCTTGAAAGATAGGAAGAGGAACATAAAGAAACGACTTTCTGATGGAGAAAATCATTCTTCTACGACATATGTTCCCGTCTCAAATGAGGTCAGAACATCAGGTCATGACAATCGTGCTGTGAAATTGGTTCTTGTAGATAGCCAAAACATCCAAAAGGTTGGGAATGGAAAAGGATCTTTGTTGAAGCGCCATGTAAATTCAGATATGATGAATCGTGCTAAAGTAGAACCAAACTCCGTGAAAGTTGCAAAACATCGGCGCAAAACAGGTATGCAATAATCCTCTGAAGTTCTATCAACGTTCTCGTCCATCTAAAAGGTCTTGGGCATTTGATGATGCCTTCAAATCTTGTTGTCTCTGGACTGTGCCAGTGTATAAAGGCCTAATGCCTTTCTTCTGTATTTTTGTTCACTCTGGTCTTACTCCTGGATTCCCATATCTATATGTAGGCATTGCATCCGCAGCTGCATATAAAAGATGGGAGACAGCTGCCATTGCTGGAGTTTCATTGGTTGCTGATGCTGCCGAACATTTGGAACGAGTGAACTCCAACAAAGATGTTGAAATTGGTCGGGAAACCCCAGGTTAAAAGCCATATTTTTGTTCCGAACCTAAGGAAGACAAAACTAATGAGTTACGTGATGATAAGTTGTCTTGTAATAGCCAATATGTTATTGCTTAATTTTCTAGGTCATGACGGTTCTCAGCAAGTTGTGGAAATGGTGAACACTCTGCCTGTATCTTCACAAACATTGTTCAATGAGAATAACATTCAGAACTCTGCAAAACTCAAGCTGCAGTTGTTCCCAATTGACGAAAACACTCGAAAAACATTGGAAACGGTAGGATAAGAAGGAAGCCATGCCTGTGAATTTATTTCTTTTGATGTTTTTGAGTGGTTTGTGAGTGCTCAATGTTAAAATTACTAAGAAATTATTGGCTTATGTCCATTTGTTGTAGGAACAACACAATCCCCATCTGGAGCTTACATTGAGTGCGCGGAAGAAAATATCTTCTGTGTTAGAACATCTAAGTAGAAAATGGGGTAACTCAAGCTTTATGGACCAAGAGCTGATGCTTTTTCCTTACTGGGCGCAACCGGAAAACCTGGTGGGATATCAGAGGTGGACCAAGGATTCTCCTCTTTGTGCAGCGGATATTTATCATCTAATTGGAAAACCTCAGATATTCCGCCTCAGGTTTAATCCTCATACTCTCTATTGATGTTCGTATAATCAATGGAGTCTTCTAATGGATTTGTTTGCTCTGTGTAAGGTATGGCTGGTTCTTGAAAGCTGAAGTTGAATCTGAAACTGCTCAAACATTGTCATGTCTCAATCTCAGTGAGCAAATGTTGAACATTAACCTAGCAAAAGAGCAGGACTTTCAAACTGATTTCCATGACTGTCAGCTTGCCTCAAAAAGACAAAGGAATGATCATATTCCCTCATCAGCCTGTGCTCTGAATGAAACGCCTGAATGTCGTGGTTCTATTTCTGATGTAAATATTTCAAGATATCATAGTGACGCTGTAGATATGTCAATGCCCGGAAGAGAAACTGGAGTTTCCACAGTTACTAGACAAGTTGAGAAAACGGTATATCTCTACATTTGCTTTATGTCTTTTAACTCCAAGCTTTTGCTAGAACTGATTCTATCCTGAAAATTTTATGTGATAGCCGAATAATTTTGCAAACTGCTATGTCTTTGCTCCGCCGTTAAATTAAAGTTATATGTTCTGTTTATGAGACTTTTCAGCATAAGGTTTCTATTAAAAACTTCTAACATACTTTCTCAGCTTTGGTTATGTCCATTAAAAGGAACAAATTGAAACCCCTTCTGACTAATTATGGAGTACTTGGTTACTCATGGCATGCGTGTGACGATGATTTAATCTGTCTCTGATATCTTCATCACTGATGATAATTACATTGAAACATGGTCTAACATGTTGGTCAAACCAACCTCAAGATTAGTGTAGTACATTTTAAGATTATATTTTTATAATGGGCAGAAGGACGTGACTTTATCATCTGGGGAGTGGGCTGATAGCCTTACTAACATTAGTGTGGGAGACCTCCTTTCTGAGACAACCCAGAACAAGGATATCAACTGCTCCGAATTTCCTGTGCCCATCAACTCGTACTGTCATTCACAGATCCCATTCAGTTGCGACTCTTTTGATGCTGCGATTGCTGCTCACATTTACAAAAACAAAAACAAACTAGACGTCCAGCCTAAATTGCAGTCTCACGTGCCTTCCATTTGGGATGCTGAAGAAACATGTGATGCCTTTGCATTCCAAAAAAAGGGTCCTTCATCTGACATCCATAGTGCATCGAAGAACGATTCCCCTGAGTTGGGTGTACAAGCTACTGAAGGAAATCTTGCTTCTTACAAGGAAGTTGAGGTATGATTATAAACCAGCATGTCCTTGGGTTATCTGAATGTTTGCTGTTTGTATCTGTGTTAGTAGTAACACTATTAGTCGTCCTCCTAGGAACTGCCTGGAGTGGAAAAATTAACAAGCACTAATCCTGCTTCTGAGGACCTGATAGGTAACTGTAGGCCCGATTATACTTCAGAGAATGGTACAAAGGACATCGGTGGGATCACGGATGTATATTGGGTGAGATTTTCCTGAGTTTACAATTTTTCATTTCTTGTTGCAGAAGTTTGTTCTTGATTACTATCAGCTGTTCTTCTTTCAATTATGTCATGATTGCTTGGTTTTCAGATGATCTGACTCTAATTTTTCCCTGTCTCAGCCTGACTCTTTAGGACCGTTAGATTTGGACATACCAACCTGTAGATACCATAGCGATGATCTAATTTTTAGCGATAGCCTTGGTGGTTTGAGCCGTCTTGTGGCGAGCAGTTTGGATGTGTTTCAAAATTGCTCCTTATTTGGGTTGGACAAGAAAGAACTGGCACCTGCTGCTGAAACTCGTCAGAATGCTTCCATTTCAGATTTCAAGATTGGCAGTGAAGTTTAAGATTCCGCAAGAGAACTCACAGCTGAAATATAGCCGAGTCATACCGGAGCTTTGTCATGTTAACCACGACTGAAATAATTTAGTTAAAGGTTATGTGTCATTCCAAAACAATCGTAACATTAGCAGACTGCAGATTCAGTGGCTCTGTGTTGTCAAGGTAGAAGTTCTTTTGTGCTGTACAAAAATAGAAACCTGAGACTGACATTTTAAACAAGGTTTTTTGCTGTGGTCAAATATTGCTGTTCATTTGCGTGATTCATGAGTATCGGCACCAAATTGGCCAATCGGCCCAACGATCGATCTGTAGTTAGGGAGAAACAATATATTTATACACGGCAATGCATCAATAATCTCATAGTATTGATAATGCCTATGATAAATCTGATATATAAAGGGATATGCTGTCACGCAAATTAGCATGTACAATGTTGGTTGTAATGATTTTCACAGGCCCGTATGATTAATAGAAAATGAACCAAACATTGGATTACGGAATGATTATTTAACAATCATATCATTATACTTGCTACCAAACAGAGCCTGATAGCATTGATAATGCCTATGATAAATCGTATGCTACCCAGTTATAACAGACCAAAAAAATATCGCTCCCAGCTTTCATTCCATCGGAAGGAACAAAAATGTTATTTAAAAAAACGAAGAAGAAAAAAATTTCTGCCACATGACACCATAAAGTGTAGTCTTTTCTCATACTGGGCCAATTCTCGTTTACACAATTAACTAAAATGTTGCGTATTTCTGAACAAATAAGCAAGAAGCTCTAAATTCTTAAGCCAGAAGCTTGGCCTTCAAATCATGAGCAAACAGATCAAAATTTTTCTCCGAAGACCCATCTTTCTCCAACGCAGAATTTAAGACTAATTTCACTTTTTCCATCTCTTGCTTCAGACCCCTTGAAGTAGATTCATCATTCAACACCAATTTGATCTTGCTTGAAATCGTAATCCTGTCGGCCACTAATGTTGTCATCCCATCACATAGATCAATCCCGATGTTCCAATCATCGACGACCAATTTCCGGTTCATAGTTTGATCAGTGTATAGAGGATAACAAATCATCGGAACGCCGCACCAAATACTCTCCATTACAGAATTCCATCCGCAGTGCGTCAAGAACCCTCCAACTGCAGGATCTGAAAGAACTGTAATTTGATCGCACCATGGAATAATCAACCCTTTATCATGCATTTCATCCTGGAATCCACGAGGCAACAAATTCGCTATATCGTTTCGGACCACCCATATAAAGTTTGCTTCACTTAGAATTAGCCCGTGTGCTATTTCCTGAATCATCTGCTCACTGCTCTTGACGTGGCTACCGAATGAGACGTATAGAACAGAGCCAGGAGGCTTGGATTCGAGCCATTCGGTGCAGTCTGATACGGATCGTAAGCTCTTGGAGATGGCATTCTTAGTAAGATTTTCGAAAAAGTTTACGGGGCCAACTGCATAAGTTGGCTGTTTTTGGTTGAGAGCTGATAGTGTCTCGGTTTCTAGTTCTTGAACTGTGTTGAATAAGATGAAATCCGCTTTCTTCACTTCATTAAACACCTTAAAAATAACTTTTTGCACAAACTTTACTGATTCATCTTCCTTGAGATATGACATCAGATCCCTCGTCCTTACTGATCCAACTCCAGGTATGTAGTTTATTTCCTCGTTAGTATTGTCTGATCATGATATAACAAGAGACAGAGAATTTGATCAGAATGAATAATCAGTAGGAGTATATATATGTTTAAATTTATTCCATACCCTTGAGTGGAAAATGGCCATTTTCTACGAGCATATCTAAGTGATAATTTGTGGAAAACACAGCAGCCGGTTGAGTCCAGAACGAAACGTTGATCAGATTGTACTTGTTGGCGATGGTTGCAGGCCAAGAATAGAAGGTGTCAGCAATCAAGAAACTGGCCCTATTTCTTGACTGTTTCAATGTATGGCCGACGAATTCATCCACCCGACCTGGAAAATCGCGGGACATGGCGTCCCAGAAGTCTTTTATGTGTAGAGTTCGGTCGAATTCGAGGGGAAACCCATCGCTTATCGTTGTGTAACTTATGTCGAGGCCGTAGTCTCGTGCTCCGGAGAAGAGATCAATCCCATGGCTTGCTTTGCATGAAGATATGGTGTGGTGGATGTGGTGAGTATGGACAAAGGTGATGGCAAAACCCTTGGAAGCCAACTTGAGGGCAACATTCACAAACGGCGTGATATGGCCTTGATAAGGGAATGCAATCATAATCGCGTGGGGCTTTTCTCTCATCTTGTTTGTCTCAAATTTACCTTAATCTTTGGGTGATTTTGCCCTCAAGGGGTGCTTATATTAACATTGTGCTGATGGATAAATTAACAATAAGACATAATAATTCCTAGACAAATTGAATTTGATCAGGTAAAGTGAACTGGTCCTATTTGTTTAGTGTATGTATCAGCCTATGTAGCAGCTTAGCCGCCGGATTTGAAACCGTAACCGTGTCATATTTTTTAACAACAAAGGATCCAACTCATTTTGAATCATTGGACTCTTGTCAAGACATGGTCCGAAAATTTTAAATCGCTAAAGCTAAGTCTATCCCACCCTTACCGCGCCCTAATGGTTCCTTTTAGGTGAATTCAACTAATCTGTTTCTCCAATTTATACCCTTTGAATATAACGATAATAAATGTTACCAGTAGACACGTCGAATGTATTCAAATTGAAATATCTTTAGCGTCTTAAATGTATGTACTATTTTCGTACATCTCCATTAAATGCATTTATCTTTTTAGCATACTCTGCGTCGTCTTCTGTTCAAACCAAATCTCTGTAAATCAGGAATTAGCTCAAAGTAGTTCCAACTACTATAAATCAATACAGAGAGGTCAAACATATCACATCAATCTGTATGAAACATCAAAACATTCTGAAATCCATTTTACTAAGTTGTCTTTACTTAGTTGGGTTCCCGATCTGGTTTCTATACATTGAACTGCTTTTTCTAATCTGGTTCTAGGCTGATCAAATCCAATCTGCTCTGAACTGATCTGCTCTTGTCTTTGTTCTGTACTGATCCAGATAACATTCTTTAATCACTTATATCTGTAACCCGATAGCATCTGTAGAACAACCTTGCTCTGAGCTGGTCTTTCCAAGTTGGTTTTCCGGCTGATCTGTTATACCACTTTATGCTCCAAACTGTTCAACTGTTCCAAAACAAACCGCAATCTGTCAAGATAAAAAGAAAGAAATGGTTCCTTGTCAAGAAGATGAATCATTTAATCTCAATCATTAAAGTACTATCGACTAGAGAGCATTTGAGACAGGTCCTATGAAAAAAGAAAAAGTGTCGTATATATGTTCCTATTTGTTATAGTTTTGTCAACCAAGTAAACAGCTTTAGCCGCCGTATCTGAAACTTAAATTTTGACTCGGGCTTAAAAAAATGCCACGAGTTTGAATTGTAGATACATGGAATTATGATGAATCGGATCACTAGAAACAGAATGTAAATATAAATATAATTAAAAAAATTTAGTTTATGAAATTTTGAATTTGCTTAAATTTTTTGTGTCCGGGGCGTATCTACGACAAGTTTTGAGTGATCGATTTTTTACATTTATGTATTTGAATTATTAAAACATCTTTGAAATAAGAAGAGTAAATTTGAAATTTATTAAAATGATCAAATTAATTTTTCCAATGATGTTATGTTTTGTGAAATAGCAAGGATAGTAAGGATGCAGAACTTGAATTAATTTCTCGTCTATTTATCTCTTTATCCAAATGGACGGCGAGTCGAGTTGATGAGAAGGATGGATAATTAACAAAAAATAAAAAAAATTCTTATTTATTTCGCTGTATATGGAAAGCATTCACAAATTAGTCAAAAATCACAAACATTTTACATCAACACGTCTACAATTGCTTGCACCTCAAAAACTCATTTTCTCATATATTATATTAAAAACTAAAAAAGTGTGTCATAAAAGAGCCGTTAGGTTTTGTTATAAATAGAGAGATGGACGAATGAATCGAATGCCAATATAATTTATCTGCGGAAAATGGCGGATACAGGCAAGTGGAAGAAGCTCCACGCCATAGTTTTCCCACTTCCATACCAAGGCCATATCAACCCCTTCGTTAATCTAGCCATTAAGCTTGCGTCAGAGGGCCTCACAATCACATTCGTGCATGCCCAACACATTCACCACTCTCTGACCAAATCCAGCTCCGATCAAGATGCCGACTTATTCGCCAAAGCCCGCAAATCGGGCCTCGATATCCGTTACTCTATTATTAGCGACGGGTTTCCGGTGGAATACGATCGTCGTCTTCACTTTGATGACTATTTTAGATCCCTGCTGAATGATTTTCCGAGTCGGGTCGATGAATTTATAGGCACAATGATTGGGTCTGGTTCACCTCCACCGTCTGTCTTGATTGCCGACAGTTTCTTTCCGTGGCATGCCAGGATTGCGAACAAGTATCATCTGCTTAGTGTTTCGTTTTTCACGCAGCCAGCTTTGGTCTTTGCCATTGGCTGCCACTGGGACCTCTTAACTCAGAATGGTCATTTTCCCCTTAAAGGTGAGCATTTGTACTAGTTGATGTTTCATGCTTTGATCAATGAGAAAATAGTTTAATTCAGGCCTCTGATTATTTGTCGATTTCTTTGTTGATGATTAGGAGACACTGAGGAAGAAATAAAATATGTTCCTGGAGTGGACTCAATATCCACGAAAGACATGATGTCATACGTCAAAGAAGAGGAAATGGGAACTCCCTCTCTGGTCAGATATTTATTTGCAGCGTTTCAAGAAATGAAGGCCGCAGATTTCGTGTTGCATAACACAGTACTGGAACTCGAGCCCGAAACCTTACATACTCTAAGCAAGAAGCAACCAACATATGCAATCGGCCCTGTTTACTCTTTCACCAATACCACGACGGTTGCCAAAAGTCTACGGTCCGAATCAGACTGCATGAAATGGCTCGACTCGAAGCCTCCAGGCTCGGTTCTATATGTCTCGTTTGGCAGCGTGGTCCAGATGAGTAAACAGGCGATTCAAGAAATTGCATACGGGCTTCTGCTGAGTGAAGTTAACTTTCTTTGGGTCGCACGAGATGATATTTTGGAATCCGGGGATTCGGACATCTTCCCCGATGGATTCCAGGATGAAATCAAGGACAGAGGGCTGATTGTTCCATGGTGTGATCAAGTTATGGTTCTTTCGAACCGAGGTGTCGGAGGGTTCCTAACGCATTGTGGATGGAATTCGACGCTGGAGAGTATGTGGTGTGGTGTTCCAATGATCTGTAATCCGGTGACCTTTGATCAACCTACCAACAGGAAATTGGTGGTGGAGCATTTGAAGATCGGGATCAACCTTTCCGACGGACGATCCATTAACAGGGAACAAGTTGCAGAAAAGATCAAAGATCTCATGAGTGGATCAGTTTCAAAGGGATTGAGGAACCGAGCCGACAAGGTGAAGAAAATCATGCATAATGCGTTGGATATTGGTGGAACATCGGCGAGGAATCTTGACAAATTTATACAGGATTTAATGGCTAAGAGTTAAATAAATCGAAGCAAACCAATTAAAGCTACTCATATATATATAGATAGATAGATAGATATTTTAATATACACATTTTGTAACTTAATGCAACTTTCCAGATATAGAATTATTTTATTTGATTTTTAGTTCATACTCTATTATTAATTATTATTAACATTCTTATCAGTCAACAACAATAATTAATTTACCATGTAAAAACCTGGTCCTTTTATTTTGGGTTTATATTTAAACACATAAACCCCATCCCCATATAATGAGGTGTGGTTTAAATAGTTGGAGGTTTATTTATAAACCTAGATCTCTCTATAGATGCTCAAATAGTTATGTTTTTTTTTATATATGTTGCAGACTTGTAAAATTTTAAATAGTTTTAATTTATGGTATCTAACTTACAATTATTATAGTCCACGTTCACTTTTTCAAATTATAATGTCCCAATGAATTCACACATAAATTAATCATACAAACTTAGACAATCAAATATTCATGGCTTGATTTGGCTTCAATTTTTTCATTAAAAACCAGACCAAACTGTTATATATATATATATATATGCACACACACGTAACTAATTAAAAGTCATTATGTCTCACATTCTAAACTTTCAAAAGGTCGTCGCATTTTATCAATGGATATATCTGAAGTCAGTGGATTTAAATGCTTTTTCATTGTTTAAAACCGATATTTTCTAAACTCAAAACAGAATTCTTCGAAATAGCCAAACTGATTTTTAAATTAACGTGGTTCGATCGTTTAATTTCTAAATTCGAACCGATATTTTGCTTAAAACCGATATTTTCTAAGCCATGAAATTGGTTTAACCGATACGAAGCTCGCAAAGTAAAGAACACCGTGCTATGTAAGTGATGGTTGAGGATTACAACTTACAAGACAATAAAGTTGAGCAGCACTGGGATTTCCTCAACATGAATTTGCACTAAAAATATATATATGACAAGAATTTATTCATATTAAATTTATGTTGTCTTTACAGTAGTCTTGGATTATCTTCTTACAAACATTGATAGATGCAAACTTACTTTACAGACTAGTGATTTTAGCTGTTAAATCCTTGATAAATTTATCAAGATTCCTCTCCGAAGATCCATCGATACCCAAAGCATCATGCAAGATTTTCTTCACCTTCTCCACTCGGTTCCTTAATCCCTGTGAAGCTGATCCATTCATGAAACCTCTTAACTTTCTGCAACTTGTTCCCTGTTAATGGATCCTCCGTCGGAAAGATTGATCCCCGCTTTCAAATCCTCAACCACCAATTTCTATTTGTAGGTTGATCATATACCCCACCGGACTACATATCATTGGAACACTACACCACATACTCTCCAGCGTCGAATTCCACCCGCAATGTGTGACGAACCCTCCGATCCCACGATTCGGGAGAACCGTAATTTGATCATCTGTCCTTGATTCCATCCTGGAATCCATCCGGGAAGATGTCCGAATCCCTGGATTCCAAAATATCATCTCGTGCGGCCCAAAGAAAGTTAACTTCACTCAGCAGAATTCCGTGGGCAATTTCTTGAATCAACTGTTTGCTCGTCTGGACCATGCTGCCAAACGAGATATATAGAACAGAGGCTGGAGGTTTCGAGTCGAGCCACCTGGTGCAGTCTGATACGGACCGCAGACTTTTGGCGGCCCTCACGGTTTCTGGACGATCGGTGAATGAGTAAACAGGGCCGATTGCATATGTTGGTTGCTTCTTGCTTAGAGCAGCTAACGTTTTGGACTCCGAGTTCCTGTACTGGGTAATGCAAAACGAAAGCTGCTTGTTGATTTCATGAAATGCTGCAAACACAGCTCTGTGTGACGCTGTTTTTTTCCCCTCCTCTCTGAAGTATGACATCAAGTCCTTGGTGGATATCGAATCAACTCCTGGAATGTATTTTATTTCTTCTTCAGCGTCTCCAGATCATCAATTAAAAAAAAAGATACTCATAATCATCTGTTTCTCATATAATCAAAACAAGAACACCATAAATTTCAGAAACGAAGAATTAAATGATTAATACTACTGGACACCTTTAACTGGAACATGTCCATAAATATCAAGACAAGGCATAATATAACATATAGCAGCTATATGATATTTCATCTTATTTTCCATGATTTACTGACCGGTCCCAAATTTTTACTCTTCTAATGGGTGATTTTATACCCACCATGTAGAGGCCATATAACGGTTTTATAAACACTGTGTAGGGGTCATACATGTTCAAGAATTCTTATCACATATCCAATTTGAATCATAACAATGCTTGGAATATTTTCTTATATAAAAATAAGATCAAAGGAAACATGCACGATCGAATCTTTTAAAAACGTATACATAGATTTTCAAAACAAAATCCTACTTACTGTTATCAGAAGGGTGGGCAAGAATGATCCTCGAAGCACTCTTTCTTCTCGAATCTCAGTAGACTTATATAGGCTAAGTTTGGAGTAGTATTTTGTGTGTGTTTTTCTAAATGGTTGAGGGCCTATTTATAGGTGCATGGGTGATTTGAGATAAGCTCCATATCTTCATCTTTAAGATTTGATTTCAATATAGATTGCAATCTTGATTCGCTTTTGTTTGATAGATTATAATCGCAATTCCGTTTATATCTCAAATCTTTTATCTTGATCTTATTTCCCAGAATATACATCTTGATATATATACGAGTATCAAACTCATATATCTTGATAGATCAAAATTTATCCTATACAACTTTAAAAATATACAGAATCTAAAATCGTGGGATTTACAAAGGTTATAACCAAAACCGACTGCGTGAAAAACGAAACATTCACCAGATGATACTTGTCCGCAATCCGGGGAGACCATGCAAAGAAACAGTCGGCAATCGGAACAGACAACGGAGGTGAAGCGGAACCAATCATGTCCCCTATAAATTCATCGACCCGAGTCGGAAAATCATTCAGCAGATACATCCAATACTCATCAAAGTGAAGCCGACGATCGAATCCCACCGGAAACCCGTCGCCAATAGTTGAGTAACGGATATCGAGGCCTGATTTCCGGGCTTTGGAGAATAAGTCAGGCGACCTGATCGGTGCTGGATTTGGTTAGAGAGTGGTGAATGTGTTGGGCGTGCACGAATGTGGTCGTGAGGCCCTTCTAAGCAAGCTTAACGGCTAAATTGACGACTGGGCTGATATGGCCTTGGTATAGAAATGGGAAAATCCCATAAACAATGGTCCCTTTTGATATATCTTAAAACTATTTCTTGCTGCCTCCCATTGATTTGAGCAAGGTTTCTTCATAATTCTATTAAGCAAACTAACTGTGTACATAATTTGGGGTCGTGATGCAGTGAGACACATCATATTCCAATCAAGCTTCGAAAAATGGTTGGATTCACAAGCTTTCCTTCACCTTTATTAATTATCTTCAAGCTTGTGATGCATGGAGTTACCTCTGGATTTGCAAGCTCCATCTTAAATTCTTTCAGAATTTTCAGTTGCATATTTCTCTTGAGAAATGAAGATCTCATGCCTTTTACCACTCAACATTAATACCAAGACACTTATGCAATTCTCTCAAATCAGTCATTTCAAATTAGTTCATCGAGATTTTAAAATTCATCAACAATTCTAAATCATCACTCCTGAAAAATAAGATCATCAACATAAAGACTTACAACCATGAAACATCCATTTGAGTTCCTTTTGATATAAAGATTATGTCCAAAAGGGCATATTTCAAAACCATATTTAACAAAATAATAATTAATTCGAATGAACCATGCACGTGGTGATTGCTTCAAGCCTGACAATGCTTTCTTGAGTTTGTACACTCTTTATTCCTCACCTTTTACTAACAAATCCAGGTGGCTGCTTGAGATAAATTTCTTCTTGAAGATAACCATTCAAAAATCTGATTTCATATCCATTTGAAATAATTTCCAACCATTTTTTGGCAGCAAATGAAATAATCAACCAAATTGTATTAAGTCTAGAGATAGGAGCAAATACCTCGTTAAAATCCGTTCCTTCTTTTTGTTTTTATCATTTCGTAAGTAACCTTTCATTATATTTGTGAATAGAATAGTCTGGATTGGTCTTTGTCTTGAAAAGCCATTTCACGCCGATAGAAGGTCTTTGTGGAGGCAAAACAGTAAGCTCAATGTACCATTTTCTTCAATAGACTTGATTTATTCTTTCATGGTTTGCTTCCACTTTTCTTCCTTTGATACTTCTTCAAAGGTGACTGGCTCTTCACCTCTAAAAGATGGAACTCGAATGGGTCCACAAAGATCGGTGTGGTTAGCTCTAAAGGTGACTGTGAGATCCAATTTGACTTTGATTCAACGAAAATGAAGCCAGACGAGACAATGGCGGAGTTTGACGAGTGTTTCAGCAGTATAGTGATCGAAATGGAAATAGCTCTCGATATTGTTTCCCAAATTGACAATGTCCGCAAAGTTCACTTGTCATGTCTATCTTGGGCAACCGACCTTGAGCAGTACTTTTGTTTCTCGTCTTTTACATTTTACATTAACCACGTGGACATCATATGTCACGCCCCGAGATCGAAACTCGTGATATCAGCATTAACAATTATAAAATTGTAAAAAAATTAAGCCTCATAGTATAGCTCAAAACCAGTCTTTTACATAATCAAAACAATCGTCTTTACAACTGAAAATCAAAGTTTGCGGAAACGAAATTACATTAACCTATACTAAATCTTCACCAGCCCCAAAACATCTCTTGCTCGTCCTATTCAACCTGTTCTTCGTTTTTATCTGGTTGGGAGAAGTAAGGGGTGAGTGCTTGGGAAAACACTCAGCAGTGGGGGAAACACTTGAGCATAACAAGTACATATACAGATTCATATACTGAATTTGACCATCAGAACAGAGCAGAGCATATAACAGAGAACAGGTAGCACTGATGATTACTTCGTTTCTACGATTTACTGATCAGTCCCTAATTTTTACTCATCTAAGGGTTCGAGGCCATAGTTACACACAGTAACTTAGAGTGTGGAATATTCCGTAGACCCATATTGCGATAGAAATATCAGTGCTAAAACAGAGCATAGATCATAGCATGAATTTGACACGAAACGAAAACTCAAATGATAATTCAAGACAGAATATATCATGAATATCATATAATATTTCAAACGAATATATAGAGCAAAAACCCACTTACCGTCTCCTGAAGTTTTTGTGTGGTTCAAGGTGGCAGAAATAGTATTCAACTTAGGCCGAATCTGGTATACGAAATCCGGTGAACTTCGCACAGCACTATGATACATTTTGTGCAGGGTTTCAACGTGGGAGCTTACTGGTATTTAAGAATTTTTGGGATGAGTGTGGCTCATCTGATGCCACATCAAGGTATTTATAGGTGTAGAAACATGGAGTCGAGGGGGACAATGTATACACATTATCCCTCCAAGTCATGTCACACCTCCGAGGGTTCCTCCTCCTCCCTACACGCTTGACAAAGAAGAACCTGCTCATCCACCTTTTATGAGAGCTCAGGTTCCCTCCAATGAACCCGAGGTCACCCTTGTGAGAAAGATAAAACTTTTCCAGCTCAACCTCTTCATCTGGAGCAACTGCATTAAGACATAGGTGGTAGGGGAGTCTCGAAGAAGCTAAGGAAGACCCCCGGGAGAGAAGGAAACTATAGGAGTTAGGGGCTATCTGGCTCGGGCTGACCTGAGGTATTGGCAGAGAGTAGTTATGAACCTCGGGATAGAAAACCTGAGGCCCATCTCTATTTGGTTGATGTAGAAGGAATGGAAGCCAGGAGGGGGACAGTGAGCTCGCTCCTCGGGCCCAGTCAAGACTACCTCGAACTCATCGGACATCCTCCCTTTTTTCCTTATCAAAGGGATAACCGATACCCTAAGATTGGACGCCTTCTCCTTGTAGCAGGGGCATCCCGAGGAGGCCAGCTTGGCCTGGTTGGGCAGCATTGGTTCGCGTGTTTCAAGACTGGAGGGAACACTATCTAAAGACTCCGCTACGCTCCTTACTACGCTATTACTTGAGGAAGACATTAACACAAGACTTAATAGTTGAGAGCAGAGAATCGAGGAAAAAGCTCGGGAGCTCGGGAAGCGAGAGGAAAATTTTGACAGAGTTTTGGTGCAGTGAAAAGTGAAAGTGAAAAATGAAGTGAAATCGTCGGCTATTTATAAGAACTCATGACGAGGCAAAACCGGATCATCTATGGAACTCCAAACGTCGTCTCAGTAGTCGGGGACTGCTTCATCCGGACCGTCCATTAATGTTTTATCAACGGCTGAGATGGTCATCACGTGGATCGTGGTTTTCTTCAAAAGCACAAATCCAAGCTCGGAGTCGACCATCATCCTGACCGGACCGTCCATGAATGTTTTATCAACAGCTGAAATGTGGCGTCACGTGATCGTGGTTTTCTTCAGAAACGCAAATTCTAGCTCGGGTCCCGACATCAGCTACACACGGTCCTACACTTCAATTCTTCGTCTAGGACTCACGGCGGGGGATACTCCTGATGCCCCGAGATACCACCTCGGGACCCGAGAACCGAGCTGCACGCTCCAAATACCGACCTACACCAAGGGCTCGGGAGCATTATCCGGTGACTTACGTCGAGAGCTTGGGAGGATCACCCGAGGAGAATGCCACGCCTCCAAGAGTCCAGCCAGTCTACTCCTCTATCAAGGCTCTAAAAGTCACCGAGAATCACGGAGATAATCTCGCCCAAGATAACCATCAATCTTAGCGTGATTTTCGATGCAAGAAGTGCCTCAACGCCCCGTATGCCGGGTAAAGCGCTCACCGCTACCGTCTAACCCCTCTATAAATACCTAGGTATGCTCCCTCATTTATTCATTCACACATTCTTTTGCCGTCAGTTCGCATATATTCTTTCGCTCTCTTTTTGCTCCCACACATCCTATCCGACTTAAGCATCGGAGGGGTTTCGTCGAACACACTTCCGATGCCCTCTGACCTGTTATCTGTGGCTGTACGTGTAGCAAAGGCATCGATCACTCTCCACACGCCAGCAGTCCCGACGTCCCGAACTCCCGATCTCCCGAGGTGATGTCAGCTCATCGGCTGAGAGAATTCGGTTACAGCAGGATCCACCATAGAAAAGAATAATTCCAGTGTTGAAAACACCGGCCACCGATTTCTTAATATCCAAGTTACTTCCCGACAATACTAAATTCAAGTCACACAACCAACACATATATTTACCATCTTTTCTTAATAAACTCTCCTTCCAATGTTGGTCGGTTAGAATTTGATCAACTTGTGCCCAACATGTTTTTATATGGGATCTACCGGTCCGATGGTCGGAACTCTACCGAATGTGTTACACCTTAACGCCATCGAGAAATCCAACCTCCACATTATTGCTCGGGTCCTCGTGCTTTACCTACCTCTACGGTCTCAAATTTTGATGAATATAATATATATGATTTTGCCAAATGATTGAAAACCGACAATGGAATATGGGGGAATCCTGTGGTTTGGTTGGTTTTAGTGAGGAACCAATTTTTGCTATATAACAAAATGGCATATTCTAGCTCATTTTTTAATTTATTTTCCCACACCTACCTATAATTTCTTTCTCGTCTAGTCTCTTCTACAGAAAGAGAGATTTGTATATATATTTCAAAAATCTTCTATGACCTATTTATTTAAATATTATCAAATTCTCTATTTTTCCATTGTTCGTTCCCAGCTCATTACACATATATATATAATATGATATTATTCTAAATATTTGCAATAATAGATTATGAAATTAAACTCAATTAAACGAATGTTCGGGATTTCGGATCAAGTTTGTAAAATTTTGAATTTATTTTTTCAAAGAATTTTGCGGAAATTAGTGGGAGGGAAATGACTGTAATCGTGGTGTTATGATTGCAAATTGACTAAAAATATGTTTGTGTGCACTTAGTTAATATACTGGTGGTATCTCCTATATTCATTGTCAAGGTTTTTCAATATTCTTGCATATTTAATTCATCTCAAGTTTACCTAATTTAGTGTTGTGATGTTATGTATATAATTTTTCATGATCTTATTCATTATTTCCGTTTGATGTTCTTCCAAATGGTACAATTACTATAAATAGAAGGGGAAAAGAGAGAACGATGGAAATCAGCTAAAACTGGAGTAAGAAAAATAAAATTAAATAAATTTATTTAAAAAGAAACAAAAATATCTATGAAAGAACCAAAATATAGAAAAGAAGAAAATGGGAGCATTTACCTATTCTAGAAAATGATAATTTCGATAATAAGTTTCATTCTCGATTTGGCTACGGTAAATCCAAAGTAGAGGGTAGGTTTAGAGAATTGTTGGACGAATATTCTATTTTGGAGATGTTCTTCCAAATAGGGAAGCGATGGAGATTCCCTGACAAAGGGACTGTTAAGTGATAACTATCAATTTTTATTGCTCGACCTCAAATTTGCTGCGCTTGTCGTTCATGAGTCATGACTGCTCGTCCACATTTAAAAATCTCATGATTATTATGGATTTTTTTTTTAACAAATTTGTGCAAGAAAATATTTCATGATATTCACCTAATTGTAGAGGTTGATACTATGTTGGGTTAATCATCAACGCGTGAGAGTAGTTTTGAGATTGATGAATTTCTGGGAAACTCTTTGACGTCAAACTATTGACGTTGTGTCTTCTGATCTGATTGTTAGGTGGACCGTAAAAATATGACGTCAGATATTAATGGGGTGAGGGATAAGATCGATATATAAGGATATGAGATGAGACAGCACCGACAATTAGATATGCATCCCGAATGCTTAATGGTCTGACCTTTAAGCACACAATAGGTGCACTCTGGTGCTACTATATGTATAAGGAAATAAAATTACATCTTGACAAAAAACTATAACTTTAACTCAGTGGTAATCGCATTATCCTAACAGTTGGTTCGGAGCAACATATTTCTATATTTATAGGGAGATTGTTGGGTTAAAGGTGCATGAATGAGAGCAGCACTGTGATAGTTGACCTCGTGGGAAGCAATAATACCTCAAGTTGCTGATGTTATGTCGCTTGATCTGGTTTTATATGTGGCTATAAAAGTGTGACGTCAGATCTTAACGGTTAATACTTTCTCTATTGGATATACGATCGACGATATGATAAGGGTAAGATCGATCTCCAAGAGGTATGGTCAACATCTTACCGCACTCATGGGTTAACGGCTTGACCCTAACGTACATAATAGATACACTCTGCGTTACCACATTTGGAAAAACTAACAACTATAGTGTTTCGATTAATGATAAACGTTTGATCCTAACATATTTTCTTTTTTTTATGTATATATAATTTTCAAGTGGCTGCAATTAGTGATAGCTTCATCTATGCAAGAAAAATTCATAATAATTAACTTAATTTTAGAGGTTTACGTTACCTAATATTTCATGCACACCTAAATTTATTTATGACGGCTGCAACACGTGGTAAGGCTGATAATTTATTTATTGAGTAGCCGTACGAGCTACATGTGTTGATATTGATTTATATATATATATATATATATATATATATATAATATATTAGTTATTCACATATGAAAATACCAAATTCCTTCGCATGTGCTAAGCCATGAGCCAATCCAATTAGCACCAGATTTAAGTTACGAAGAGAGATCAGAGAGGATTCTTCTTCATTACAGTTTCATTATCATTTTGACATCCGTATTAATATTATAACATGTGCTCAGTAGAGTTATCATCTTGACATATCATCAGCGATCTAGGTTTTATCACACTCTATGAGGATCGATTTTTAGAATTAATATTTTTAACTTTTTTCTAAAAAATGTTAATACCACAGTATAATTAAAAAAAACGTGTGCATGGATGTACGATATCATAAATTTCAAAGCTAATTTATATCCCACTCAACTAATAATTTTGATCCATGTTCGAAAAATCTAATAAAATAATAGTCTCTAAATTTTACAAAATAATTATTTGCATTAGTCTCAAGTAGTAGCGACACAATGTTTGAAATCGACCATGATTAATAAATTTAAATAAAACATGCAACTTGTTTCTTTTCTGGAATATTTTATTGGTAATAATTCAAATCGCAGCATACGTATGAATGATTATTATCAAATATGCCATGTGACGATAGCGAAATCTGTTATAATTTATGTGAGATTATTGTATTAGCTAATTATCATCTAAAACTATCTCTAGAATTTCTATTTATTGTAGAGATTTTTTTAAAATAAAACTGTATACTCTTAAATAAAATGGAAATCTATGGTCATCCAGTTGTCACTAGGGTCCATAATAATCTGGGGTTAAAAGAAACAAGGCATTGGACTAAAAATTAAAACGATGTCGTAGTGTAGTGTTGATAAGATACGGGATAACGTGAGATTCTACTTTTCATTTTTATGGGTTCGATTTTCGTGTGAAACATATTTTCTGTTGAAATATTATGATGATATGCTCTTGGGGTCAGTCTGTTATATAAATAATCTCTCTCGAGTCTTTTTATCTTAAAAATATGTATGTGTCAAGGAACTCCTAATCTATACAAGGATTAGGAATTCAATAGACTAACTTGTAAAAAGAAAAATTAAAATGATTCTGGCGGTGACCTGTGTGATGTTAATAATTTTTCTCTTCAAAGTTGATTAATCATCCATTCTTTTTTTTATATGCAATAATCTTCATTTCCTTTTTTGTTGGAAGGAGCGAATAATCTTCGCCTTCGGTCAAGAGATTGAAAAAGGAATAATATTTTTCTCAGCAATTGATTGCGGTATCCCATTCAGTGGCTTCCCACAGTATTCAATGCTAGCTCCAGAATTAATATTATATTTCTCCCTCAAAACTTGAATTCATCATTTTGTCGTAAGATAAATCAGACGAGAGGAAAATGTAGAAGGTATACCATTACAAGACCACTTGATCTATCATTAATATATACTCTATATTAAGAACGAACTATAATCCTGAGGTGCATCTTGTATAAAGGATACTAATATTATGATATTTCTTTTGAAAAATAGAATCAGTTAAAGATAGTGGATCAACTTCTCTGATATTATTGGTTAATAGGATGGATTTTTTAAGAAAAAATGAAAATGACTGAGGGTCCTTGTCGTCAATATAGACTTATTTACCACCCGACCATTTTTCTTCAAAAACCCAACCAACTTGCAAGAGTAGTTAATATTATTCTAAATTAAAGAAGAAAAGACATTAAATAATGAACCAGTACAATAATAAATTAATGAGCCTCACTTTCAATTTCAAGCCTTTTGTTTTTTCCCCTTTATCCGACAGATCGTGAATGCGGAGAGACAGAGACAGGTCTCCTCTCCTCAGCCTCAGACACTGCCATTTTACACAGAAAACGCCCCCAAAATTTCTGCGCTCACTATATTTCCATTCTCTCTTTCTGGAACGGAAATCCCGAATCCCAAAGAAAAACAAGCAAAAAAAAGAAATGGCCGGAACCCATCGGAGGCCGCACGCCATTATGATCCCGTACCCATACCAGGGGCACATCAACCCCTTCGTTTATCTTGCCATGAAGCTGGCGTCTCATGGTTTCACCATCACCTTCCTCAACACGCAATCCGTTCACTACAGGATTTCGAGGGCCCAGCTGCGGGCAAACGGCACCGACATTTTCACAAAAGCCCGGGAGTCCGGCCTGGACATCCGCTACGCCACGGTGTCCGATGGGTTTCCTCTTTCGTTCGACAGATCTCTGAACCATGACCAGTTTGTCGAGGGCTTGCTCCACGTTTTCTCTGCTCACGTGGACGAACTCGTGGCGGATTTGTGCAAGTCTGATCCGCACCTACGTGCTTGATTGCGGATACTTTCACGGTTTGGGCGTCCGAGATTGCTCGGAAGCATCGTTTGGTCAATGTTTTCGTTTTGGCGGAGCCTGCTCTCGTCTTGTCTTTTGTATTATCATCTGGACCTGCTCAAGGCAAATGGCCACTTCGCTTCCGCCGGTGAGTGCTCGTTTTTTTAAAAAAATAAAATTGGTTTCCTCTGGGATATTAATGGTCCTTTTTAGCTTTATCTTGTGTCGGTTTCCTGTAAATTGTGTGCCGATTTCGCAAAATGACATATTGATTATGGTTTTGAAGTGAATTGGACATATTCGTGAGCAGTATTAAATTTGAAGTATTTATAATGTTGTAAAAGAATAAGTTTTAGCTGTTTTAACGTTGTAACATATGGAAAAACCATGCCTTGTTACGCTTAACTGTCACATTGACCTTTCCAGTCCTTGCTCATCTTGGTGCACCACCCTGAATTTAAAGGTTGCGAACATCGAGTTGTGCATAAAGTTTGAATTTTTGTTGTTTGGGATATCAGCCCTCCTCGCTTAACTGAAGAATAATTATCTGTGATTCTTAGAGAATAGGAAGGACATGATCGATTACATACCCGGAGTTGAGGCGATCAAGCCAACCGATCTCATGTCGTACCTCCAAGCTGCGGATACAGGGACGGTGGTGCATCGGGTGATTTACCGAGCATTTGAGGACATAAAGAAAGCTGATATTATAATATGCAACACGGTTCAAGAACTAGAATCCCAAACCCTTTCAGCTCTACGCAAGAAACAGCCTACTTATGCTATTGGCCCTATTGTCTCCAGCTTCACGAGTCAGTCGGTTTCCACGAGTCTGTGGTGCGAGTCAGACTGTACACAGTGGCTAAACTCGAAGCCTGATGGGTCCGTTCTGTATGTCTCATTTGGTAGCCATGCTCACACCACTAGTAGACAGGACATTTGGGAGATAGCAAATGGCCTGTTAGCAAGTGGGGTGAACTTTTTATGGGTTGTAAGGCCAGACATTGTGAGCCCTGATGAGAGTGATTTTCTCCCAACTGGATTCGTAAACGCAATGAAAGGAAAAGGGTTGATTATTCAATGGTGCAGCCAGATTAAAGTGATCTCGCATCGTGCCATTGGAGGTTTTCTATCGCACTGCGGATGGAACTCCGTGCTGGAAAGCATATGGTGCGGCATCCCTTTGATCTGCTTCCCTTTGTTCACGGATCAGTTCACCAACCGTAAGTTAGTCGTCAACGATTGGAGGATTGGGATTAATCTTTGCGACAGGGAGACGATCACCCGTGAAGAAGTGGCGGAGAAGATAAGATACTTGATGAGTAGGAAGAGTTCAGAGGAGCTCAGGAGCGCAGTGATGAATGTGAGGAGGACATTGAAGAAAGCCTTGCCAAGCGATGGATCGTCGGAGAGAAACTTTAGCTTGTTCATCGAAGAAATTAAGGTCCAAATGAAGAAGGAATGTGGAGCTAGTGTTGAGATCCCGGATCAATCTGCAAATCATGTTTGGGTTCCCAATGGAGTAAATCTATGTCAACAAGCTATTTAAGTTGTGCTTTTTTGCCGTAGCATAATGTCACGGTGGTACATAGCATGGTAGTTTTTCCATTTTATCCTGTTTTCTTGATCTTGAAATTATATATGTATAGGATGCTTTTGCTTCTAAGCTTAGTAAAATGAAAAAAAAAATTGTAGAATTGATTTAGCATACAGTATCATCTTTAAATTTCGCTAGACACCCCAAAACTTTATGCACGTTTTTTTTTTTATAAAAACCAATCAAATCTTTTGTTCGTTCGTATCATTGTTTTTGGTCGGATCGACTGGTTTGATCGGGAACAGGTCGTTGGTCCTGTCCGAACCATGTCAAAAAACCGTTTTATGATTTGACCGATCAAAACTGGTCGGTTCAATCGATTTTCAATATTTTTTAAAAAAATTATTTTCTACTTATTTTAAAATATAAAATTAATATTTGATTATATATTTATATTATCACTGATGATTTGAAAAAATAAATAGATTTTCATCTATTTATATATAATGTTTTAGATTATTAAAAATTTAAAACATATTATTCATTATATTATATTAATATTTTATTAATAAACTACATTCAAGTTCGACCGTCCAGCTGAATCTATTGGACCGTTTTTAAAGATAGATTGATTCGATTATCGGTCCGATTATGAAAACATTTGTTAGTATGACCAGGGGCGACCCATAATGGAGGCTGTCCTGGGGCTTCAGCCCAGGTTGGAATTCAATCTATGGCTATATATATATATATATATATATAGGAAACCTGCATAGTTAATAGAGTTGGGCTTCAGCCCAGTTTAAATTTTATTTTACGGCCCCCCTCCTACACCAACCCAGTTTCGTCCCTGAGTACGACCAAGAGCATACATGAAACTGAAACTATCAAGTTATCTGTCACGTAATGCTAGCCAAATAGTTGTAGAAATACAATATAAAAAGAGTCTTTTAAATGATCCGTGGGTGCAAACAAGACTAATGAAGTAGTTGGGAAACTTTGAGGGATTTTCAAATATGTATTCGCTGCTTGTTCCAAAACTTGAAACGTATTATCTCGTCAAGGAGTTCATGGAATTTATTCTTATCGATTCCTCCATTTATGTTCTGTCTTTGGAGCGCATTTGAACCAGTGATTCTGTATCCATTGGTTTCAACTCTATTTCATATGATATTTCATTGAATTCAAATCCTTAGAGTATTTGAGTTAGTCAAATCTATTATGGTTGATATATGTAAAGTGGAAACAATTACGAAATAAGATTTGAGTTTTTATTATTGAATTACTTCACAAAATTCGAAGTGTGACTCGGCAAGCCATCCTATGCATGTATATTAGTTTCATCCTCCATCATGAGGGGTGACTCAGTAAGCCATGGCCCATGATTGAGCCCAATAGTGCAAACCAAATGTTTGTTTATGCGGCATAAAATATCCAATTACCCAGCCCACCAAACTTTAACCCAAGAGAACTTTATTATGTGTATTTACGTGTCTTTTATCTATATACACGGTTAATATTTAAATTACATTCGTTTTACAATATTCTTAATTTTCAATGTGTAGCTAAATCTTTATGCAAACATGATTAACACCAAATAAATATATTATTAAAAAAAACTAATTTCTGTAAATACAACGAGATACTAGAACACATATCCTGTATGCTATATACACGATATGTATATGACTCAAAATGTCTTATTGGAAGATACTCTTATTGCAAATAAACTTAAGTAATAATAAATGAATTATCATGTAAACAGCGTGATTAGAAAAAACAAAATAAAAAAAGTAAATCGGGAATATTGGCCATTTTCAATATTTTCTAGTTAATTAAGACTTAGGAACATTCTAGAACACAAATAACCTCAATTTTGAAGGCTATGTGTGCATCACCAATATAAGAACAAAAGCAATCCTTATATTCGAAACTCAGTGGCATAATTGTCGTTTCAACTTCGAAATAAATTTTTTACAGTCCCATGTAATATTCGAATCGCCTAACGTAAGAAAGCATCCGTAAAAAAAAAACGCACAAAACTATTTTATTTTTATTTTTACCTTTTCTTTTTCAACAAGAAATACTCCTTATAAATTTGATGAGTTTCTCTTGCCTCAACCAACAAGATTACCATAAATCTCTCCCTTCACCTGCATCAGAAAATTGTTGTTGCTGAACGTAATGAGCAATCAAGCTGAATCCTCCGATCCGTAAGTGTTTCTATACATTCTCTAGTCTCTGATGCGGTTTTTCTTTTTTCCTGGTTTTTGCTGACTTTTTTAGTGGGATTTTGGTTTTCTGTGCAGAAAAGGGACGAAAAGGGATTTTAGTACAGCGATTCTGGAGAGGAAGAAGGCGGCGAATCGGTTAGTGGTTGACGAGGCTGTCAATGATGATAACTCTGTGGTGTCGCTTCACCCTGAAACTATGGAAAAGCTTCAGCTTTTTCGGGGAGACACTATCTTGATCAAGGTTTTACCTTTTTTTTTTCGGGTTTTAGTATTTTGTCGTGGGATAAATGTTGTGGGTTTTGTTGCATATTCTGTGTTCCCCTTGAATTACGTAGTTTTAGAGTGAAGAGTAGGGGATTCTGAATTCTGTGACTCTTGCTATTTGTTTTTTGTGTATGTAAAGTGGCTTAAAGGAGAACTTTTTTTTTTAATTTTGATTAACAATGGCTGTTCTTTCAATGTAAATGACTTGTACTTCGATGGGGTACGGAGCCCGGATTTTATAGCAAATGGAGGAGCTTGGCTTCTAAAGTTGGAAAAATTTAGGTGGTGAATTTACTTTCCCCTAGGATATGGAACTAAACATTTATGCATAACTTGAAAATGGAGAAGACGGCTTCCCAACCTGTGGTCCAGAGTTGATGATGGCGATTGTGTCTTAGATGGCAAATTTTCTTGTGGTTTGTTAAAACTGCATGTTTCTTGTGGAGCATGTGCATAGCTTCAATAAGGATATATTTTGATTGTTGCACCTCACAGCCGTGCTGAGACCGTGTTTTTATGGAGCTCAGATGTGAAAGCTCAATGGAAAAATGAATTATAGTACTCAGTAAAAGATTAAGTAACTCATGAAATAGAAATTCGAAAAAAGTGATTTTATCAAATCTCTGAAAGCTACGAATTCTTACCTGCAATATATAGATATTACCAAAAACTAGTTCTGGTGAGCCTGTTTCTCATACACGTAGATCTTTTCAATCTTGTATATTGACAAATTCTATCAGACATAATTGCAAAGATATTGGTGATGCATGAATAGTGATTGCACTCAACTTTCCAAACTGTTGCATATACAATGGGAAACTTAGGTTTATTTGCTTTTGATTTCTTTGTTCTCGTAATTTACAGAGTCACATGTGCTTTAGTTGGTTCTTTGGATGTTATTACAAGAAATTAATTTCACGTGTCCTGCTGCCACTTGGAATCTTAAGAATCCAATGTTTTCGTTTTATGACATGGTTTTTATATGTTTTAGAGTTTATTTCCTAGTTGCTTATTAAATTTTGATTCAGGGTAAGAAAAGAAAGGACACAATTTGCATTGCCCTTGCTGATGATTCTTGTGATGAACCCAAGATTCGGATGAACAAGGTTGTTAGAAACAACCTCAGGGTCAGGCTTGGAGATGTGGTTTCTGTCCATCAATGCGCCGATGTGAAATATGGGAAGAGAGTCCACATTCTTCCAATAGACGATACAATTGAAGGAGTTACAGGAAATCTTTTCGATGCTTACCTGAAACGTAAGTTCCATATTTAGTTAATTTAGGTCTCTTCTGTATGAACTATATCTGGGAATATCTAGTCCAGAAGTTGCCACCCTGTTTAATTCATAATTTTTTTTGGTTAGTATTAGTGTGTGTAACTTTTCCTATCATGGATGCAGCATACTTCCTTGAAGCATACCGACCAGTAAGGAAAGGCGATCTGTTTCTTGTGAGGGGAGGAATGAGAAGCGTAGAGTTTAAGATAATTGAGACTGATCCTTCAGAATACTGTGTTGTTGCCCCGGATACTGAAATTTTCTGTGAGGGAGAGCCTGTAAAAAGGGAGGATGAGAATCGTCTTGATGAGGTTGGCTATGACGATGTTGGTGGTGTTCGCAAACAGATGGCTCAAATCCGTGAGTTGGTTGAGCTCCCACTTAGGCACCCACAACTTTTTAAGTCGATTGGTGTCAAGCCACCAAAAGGAATACTACTTTATGGACCTCCAGGATCTGGAAAGACCTTAATAGCCCGAGCTGTGGCCAACGAAACTGGTGCTTTCTTCTTCTGTATCAACGGACCAGAAATAATGTCTAAATTGGCTGGTGAAAGTGAAAGCAATCTAAGGAAGGCATTTGAGGAAGCTGAGAAGAATGCTCCATCCATCATATTTATTGATGAAATTGACTCAATTGCCCCTAAGAGAGAGAAAACACATGGAGAGGTCGAGCGTAGAATTGTCTCCCAACTCCTGACATTGATGGATGGACTCAAATCCCGTGCCCATGTTATTGTAATGGGTGCCACAAACCGTCCCAATAGCATTGATCCTGCCCTGAGGAGGTTTGGGAGATTTGATCGGGAAATAGACATTGGTGTTCCTGATGAAGTTGGGCGTCTTGAAGTACTTCGTATCCATACAAAGAACATGAAGCTTGCCGAAGATGTAAAGCTATTTTTAACTTTCCGAAATCGTGATGATTGTGCTACTAAGATACTTGTGTTCTGCCAGTCTAACCTCTGATGATGTTGCAGGTTGATTTGGAAAAAATTTCCAAGAACACACATGGCTATGTTGGTGCAGACCTTGCTGCTCTATGCACTGAGGCTGCCCTTCAGTGCATCAGGGAGAAGATGGACGTGATTGACTTAGAGGATGATTCCATCGATGCAGAAATACTGAACTCGATGGCTGTTACTAATGAACATTTTGAGACCGCTCTTGGAACAAGCAATCCCTCGGCTCTACGTGAAACAGTATGTGCTACTCCTATTGAACCTTGTTTGTTGAACTTTTGGTCTTGTTCATCATCTTAATTGGTGCATCCTTGAGGGTTGTAGGTGGTTGAAGTACCTAATGTTAGCTGGGATGATGTTGGAGGCCTTGAAAATGTCAAGCGTGAGCTTCAAGAGGTATATGTGTTTCAAGATATTGATGTCCTTTCTGTTGAATTTCTAGTTCTATGTATATTGAAGCACCATTTTTTTCTTGCAGACCGTTCAATATCCTGTGGAACATCCCGAGAAGTTCGAAAAGTTTGGCATGTCACCTTCTAAGGGAGTTCTGTTTTACGGACCTCCTGGATGCGGTAAGACTTTGCTGGCCAAGGCCATTGCCAATGAATGTCAGGCCAATTTTATCAGTGTCAAGGGTCCTGAATTGCTTACCATGTGGTTTGGTGAGAGTGAGGCCAATGTTCGAGAGATATTTGACAAGGCTCGCCAATCTGCTCCTTGTGTCCTATTTTTCGACGAATTGGACTCAATTGCAACGCAGGTTCTTTTCATTTTCCATGTGTATCTCCAGTATCCATGCTGAATGTTTTTTTCTGTTTCACGCAGTTGGATTCTTTTTTTCTTTCAGAGAGGAAGCAGTGTAGGAGATGCTGGTGGTGCTGCTGACCGTGTACTGAATCAACTTCTTACCGAAATGGATGGTATGAATGCCAAGAAAACGGTTTTCATTATTGGCGCTACCAACAGGCCAGATATAATTGATCCTGCACTGCTTCGTCCTGGCCGTCTTGATCAGTTGATTTACATCCCTCTTCCTGATGAGGACTCACGCCACCAAATCTTCAAAGCCAACTTAAGAAAGTCACCTATTTCAAAAGATGTGGACTTGAGAGCCCTTGCCAAGTACACTCAAGGGTTTAGTGGTGCCGACATAACAGAAATATGCCAACGGGCGTGCAAATACGCTATCAGAGAGAACATTGAAAAGGTTCGTCTTTTCCTGTTGCTTTGCATCATTACTTTGAAAAGATATGCAGCGTTGCCTTTAAATCAGCTGTAGTATTTGATGTGTAATTCATATTCGTCAGATACAGAATTCTGAATCTTGACTTTGCCTTTTTAGGATATTGAAAAGGAGAGGAGAAGAAGCGAGGATCCGGAGGCCATGGAGGAGGATGTCGATGACGAGGTGGCTGAGATAAAGGCAGCACATTTTGAGGAATCAATGAAGTATGCTCGGAGGAGTGTGAGCGATGCTGACATTCGCAAGTATCAGGCATTCGCTCAGACGCTGCAACAGTCGAGAGGATTTGGTACCGAATTCCGGTTTACCGAGAATAGCAGTGCCGTTGCTGCATCGGATCCTTTTGCATCTTCTGCTGGTGCTGCTGATGAAGATGATCTCTATAGTTAGGTTCTCTTTCTTGTGTTTTAAAGAATCTTATTTTATGTCGAACAATGGGATTCATATGATTATTAAGTTCAATTTCAAACATGTCAATTGATGCTTATCGGAAGTTTATAATGTAATTTTCTCTTTAGTTGTCGTGTCTAAATTAAAATTCTTATAATAAGTATAAACCTGTCAATTTGATGCTTATCTCATGCAACTTTGCTCAAGTTTAAAGTACACTAAATTTGACCTGAAAATTCCGAGCCCATGCCTCAGTTACGAGTTGCACATATTGTTGCATATAAAGTGTTTAATCTGACTTTATGAAGATATACAATTATAAAATCAAAGTGGATGATTTTTTTGACATGTACGTATAAATAATAATTAATTAATTATCGAAAGAATACAAATACAAAAATACATATGGTAATATTTGACATGTACGTATAAATAATAATGATATTTACTATATCATAGTATATGTACATATAGTCTAAACAAGTGAATATAAAGAGAAATTTATGGAGCTTATTATTAAGTAGAATTAGGGGTCTTGCGCGAAGTTAATCAGGAAAAAACATGTTGACGAAAAGTACGAAGAGAGATTGTACTTAGCATGATCATACAAATCTAAGAGGACTTTCCATGAAAATTTAATTAAACAGGTAATTTTCATTTTTAACCACGATAATACAAATGCTTCAGATCTTTATGTTCATCAAATTTAGCTAAGTGATATGTGCCAGTGTTTCAGGAACGATTAAGCGGGAGTTGAATCAGGCGGAGTTGCAACGGAAACAACCCGCCGGCCTCTCTCGGAGCGGCTGTTCTCCGCAAACTTAAGGCTCCCCTGATGCAGTCCATTCTCCTTCTCCGCCGTAGTCCACTCTTTGCCGTAATAATACTCCTCGCTCCGGCTCTTACTTGGCGGCAGAAACATGCTCCCCCACTGCGGGAAATGCACCATGGCCACCGGCAACGTGCAGGCCACGATCATAATCCCCATCAGGCGCAGCCCTTTGGCGGTTGAGTACTTGGAGCTAGTGAAAAACAGTAGCTGGGTTAATCCCGAACCGAAGTTTCCGCCGGCGCCGGTGAGGCCAGAGATGGCTCCGAGAGATCGGCGGGAAATGAAGGGGATGATACCGAAAGTGGCTCCACATGCGGCTTGTGCAAATATAGAGAAGAAAATCATGGAAGCCACAGATAGCGGGAGTGTGTTGGCTTGACCAAGGCAAATACAGAAAACTCCGCCAAGAGTTTGCAGAATCCAGAGGTTCCACAGCCGTCCCCGCATGCCAAACCGCTGAGCAACGGTGTCGGACATGAGACCGCCCAATGGTCGGGATACAATATTGGCCATGCCAAAGGTGGCAGCTATGGTGCCGGCTGTATGAAGGTTCAGATCAAACCTGGAAAATAATAATTGTCAGAAAAACAAATAAACATGTTCGAGATCTTGGTATACATCCATCACCCTATATTCATTTTTTTTGGAAGATTTTGAATTTTCTCAACTCAGACAAGTTTCTTTGTTTTGAGTCTTAACATAACGCGTTAAGTTAGAAGTTCAGTTCTGACCACTAATGAAATTATTGTTGGATACCTGTCGAAGAAGTACTCCGCGATGACATTATCCGTCGTTAGCTCGACGCCAAGTGACATGCCATACAAAAGAACGAAAATCCATGTTCTGTAATTTGTTACCGCATACCAAAGAACCTGAACAGGAACCAACACCCCAGCTTGCATCTTAGATGTATTTTATTTTCCCTTCTACTATATATCATGCTCCTTTCTTGTACTATATATTGTCTAATGCACACACAAAAAACACACATATATATATATAATGTAATTCATAATATAAAATAGGTAATCGCATATAACTATAGAAAATTTTCAGATAATTAACTTGTATGTGTAATTGCATGCAGAATCAACTTCATATTTCTGTAAATGGCTCACACTTGTAAAAAATGGAGAAACACGAGTAGTAAGCTATAGTTTTGAAAGATTAAAGAGCTGCGAGTCCTCATGGGCCAGTAAGAATGAGAATCGACTTTTATTTGGACAAGAGTAATTAAGATGGATTGATTCGGCCAAACATAAATTTACAATAATTACATAAAGGGATTGGCGTCAATTGTTTTCTTTTTCTTTTTCTTTTTCCTCGTCAGGCAAAGAAGTATTTTTGCTACGTACTTACTACTAATTACTGGGAGAGTATGATTACTTCAAATATATATATTCGATGTTTTATTTGCTGACCCCAACAAAAATATATTTGATTTCATCGAAAACGTGAAAATTTGTAAGAATGTCGAGCCAAATTAATTATGAGACCTTAGAAAATTTATCTGTGTGAACATCACCCTTTTTCTGCAGGGTCTGAAGATTTCCGTCCGGAAGATCCTGGCCAAACCCTAAAACCAATAATCCCATGATCACATGCATCCATCCAGGGATGAAAAATGAGATCCTCCATGCCGTAAATGGCGTCGCCCCACATCTCCTAATAACTTCGAAAAGCAGAGGCATCAAAAGCTGCGTCACTCCTCCGCCCATATTCCCCCATCCGGCCGCCGTCCCGTTCACCAGTCCGATAATCTTCCCATTGAACATAGTACTCATCCAGTACTGACAAGAAACGAACGTCGCTAACGAAAATCCAATCATGAATCTCACAGCAACATACCCTCCCGCCGACGAAACAAACGACATGCAGAACACAGTTGGCGCGGACAGCATGATCAAGAACGCGCAGGCATACCGTGGCCCGAGCAGATCGCAGGCGGCTCCCATCACTAGCCGGGAGAAAATGCTTCCTGAAACCGATGCTATGCCCGCGTTCCCGATGTCGTGTTTCGTGAGGCTTAGGTTGTCCCGGATGATTGGAATCAGCGGGGCTGCGGCGAAGGTGGAGATAAAACAGGTGAAGAATGAAATCCAGGAGAGATGGAAGGTTGTCATGTGGGGATTTGCGAAGGAATTGATTTTGAAAACTGTGGCTTTGTGCTCTGAATCGACTGGTAAGGCGAACATTTTACCAGTCGAATCCGGGAGAACTGTTTCTTCTGTGGATACAGAGAAGGCGAAGGTCTGTTCTTTGCCTGTTACTCCATGCATGGAGCTTCCAGGGGAGCCTGGCTGGTCTGTTTCAGCCATTCAAGAATCAGGCAATTAATTCAATCCTTTTCTTTTTTCTTTCTCTGTTAGAGGGAAAATTAGATGAAGGGGTTATGATTTTCAGGAACTTGTATATTTATATACCCATAACTCGTGATATGATGACATTAAAAATACCCTTAAAAAATGCTATAAATATTCAAACCCTCACAAGTATTTAATTTTTGCTCTTGGAGTTTGATTTCATCAGCCAAAGACTAGGAAAAGATCGAAGAACTTGTTAATTTTTTGTTGTATGACTCTAATAATATTTAAATGTAAATATTAGTATTCTTTTTAGTGACCTTGTGAATTGATCTTTTATGTTGTCAAATTTAGTATTTTCCACTACTATTACCTTTTCTTTTGTTTTTACAATTTTAGTTTATCGATGTGCCACTGATATGACATAAACATGGTGTTAACGTGAGCAATTACCATATCAATATTCCGAAAAAAGAAAGACATATATCGTCAAACAATAAGAAATATTGCACAAGAATAGTTACAAACTCTTGGGAAGGGTCTGTTTTTATGTGCTTGTTTTTATTTCAATTGTTGCTATATATTTTATACGTGCCAATTATTGTCAATATCAAGGAATGGAGACAGACATATTAGGCATATACTTTCCGAAGTAATATATTTCACTTATACCCTTTCGCACGTTCAAAGGTTCTATGTTTTTAATAATTTTATTATATTTGGATGTGCTACCTCATGACTGATAATTTTATTTCATTTTTGTCTTGGTAGTATTCGAGTTATTTCAAATTGTTGAATCTTTGCCGAATGGACGCAATTATGGTGTGTTAGTGATATGAAAAATATAGACAAAATTCAAATTTTGGTCATATAAGTTAATTTATGAGGATTTTTTCAAATCTAATTGGTCAAAATTTGATCCCAGTTCAGTAAGTTTATGTTTTCGATAAAAATGTTGGTTTATTAATGGACTAACCCTCTATATTTGTCAGAGGTTTCTTGACACATACAAGTTTTAAATCGAGGGATATACACGAGTAGACAAGCCGCGGGGGAGAAGACTTATATAACGGACTAACTCCTAAAGCATATCTCATAATATTTCAGTGAGTAATATGTTACACACGAGAATCGAACCTGTAAAATCGAAGAAGGTGCTCCCACAGCACCACAAATCTTACCAACTCATATGTGTCCTGAAAGCGTAAGTTTATTTTTTTTTACATATATACCAGTCCGGTTTCCTCTAGACTTACTAAATTGTCCAGTTTCATATGAGCGCATAGAGCTAGGATCAGATTAATGTGGGAAAAAAAGACAATTTCATTATTATAAGATCTGACGAATTAGAGGGCCAATTTATGTCTAAAAGTTGAAACTTTCTCAACAGTCAATAAAATCTCTTACAAGACAGAATAATTCACCTGATGACCTGGCGGTCGATGTAAATTCTCTCTTCATTTGTCAATTTTCCTTTATATGTCATGTTATTGTAATAAAAACTAGAAAGATAATAATAAAGGCCTGTCATGAGATTGATTTTACCTTTCGGTTTTTGGACACCAAAAACTAATAACAAACATCTTTAAAAATTTAACCAGAAATATATGCATATATTAATAAGGCTACTTTATGGGGGCCCATGTGAGCAATTGTTTGCTTCGATTTTGCTAAAGTCCAGGCCCGGACATAACTATTCATATCTTTGGGAGATTAAAGGAGCCCATGATATAAATATTTATCGTCATCCTAATTAATTTTAAATATCTAGGTTTTTATGTTTCAGATTATCTCATTTAGATTATCTTGAATTTCAAATTACATGGTCATTCTAATTAAAATATTTTTATTTTTCATTTAATATTAAATCTTAGCAAATATAACTGAATGGATGTAACTTACAAAATGATTCAGGATTTCTGATAAAGCTAGATTTAAATGATTATAGATACTGAAAGAAAACATGATTTTTAACTTTTGCAACTGGCCAGATTTAAATTAATGGTTCCTAAAAGGATTTCATGAAATTTGGTAAAAATCTGAGATCTCCAAAAGAATCATATCTAAAGTGTATTTCAAGTTTCTTGAATTAGCACTTCTCAAAATGGGGGATTTTAAAAAAAAAAAAAAAAAAAAAAAAAAAAAAAAAAAAAAAAAAAATTAAAAAAA